>JAWZYT010004751.1:0-160471 GCA_034508575.1 Petrolisthes manimaculis
CATCTCTCGCCTTCTATTCAACCACGGATCCTATATTCCATGGCTGTCACCCTCTCTCTCCCTCCTCCTTCCCTTCACACACACACACACACACACACACACACACAGAGAGAGAGAGAGAGAGAGAGAGAGAGAGAGAGAGAGAGAGAGAGAGAGAGAGAGAGAGTTACTGAGTATATGGAAATGAGGGAGCCTTGTACCTCTTTACTGACTGAAATAAATTAAAAACATAAAACATTCTCTCTGAAATATAATTCTGGCTTCCTGGTGTATATAAATGATAAATTAAGTCCTGACGGTTGCATCCGTATGTTTGCATATTAACTAATAATTCATATATCCATCAGAAGTATTGAATCATGTGCAGAGAGGTGCATGTTGATTTAATATAGTTATCCGAAAAAAGACAGAAGTGGAAGATGTGATTTAAATCTAACAAATGTCATGTCATTGATTTTGGAGAGGGTGGAAGAAAGCCAGATGAAAGATACAGACTAGGAGGAACTTTAACCTGGATAGAATAGTAAAGGAAAAATTTGGGGTGTCTTTCTAAACCCAAGTTGTCTCCCAAATGTCAAATTAAAGAGAAAGTCAATAATATGTTTTCACAGCTGGCAAAGATGAAAGTAACCTTCACATGTCCCCTTGACACATTGTTTAATTCCAGTTCCCCTTCCAGTCCTCCTTTCAGCTCCTCACATTGCTTAATTCCAGTTCCTTTTCCAGTCGCTTCAGTTCCCCTTCCAGTTTCACACATTGCTTAATTCCAGTTCCTTTTCCAGTTCCCCATCTAGTCCCCCTTACAGTTCTCCTTCCAGTTTCACAGATTGCTTAATTCCAGTTCATTTTCCAGTTCCCATTCCAGTTCCTCTTCCAGCTTCACACACTGCTTAGTTCCAGTTCATTATCCATCCCACGTCTCCCCAGCAACCCCTTCTTCTTCCCTCAATCTTTTAATTCCAGCAGCGTGGATGGTATTTTACACTGTGTTTACTGAGGCCTTAAGACTTCCCACGATTCTCACAGCTCTCTCTCTCTCTCTCTCTCTCTCTCTCTCTCTCTCTCTCTCTCTCTCTCTCCACAAGGTTCTGACTCACCAACTCCACAAGGTTCTGACTCCTAACTTTATTTCCAGTACGGCTAAGGCCGGAGGGATTGGAGGGTGGGGAGAGAGCCTTCTACTTTGCTATCCTTACCTACGACTATCACTGGGGAGATATTCATTCTCTACCAGTAACCTTCTAATCAGATCACCCCGTGTGGACCGTAAGGTCTGTTGTGGTCTGTGATTCTATGTAACTCTATGTAACTCTCTCAGATTTGTTATACCTTTTCCACACCCTTCCTTCCTCGATCATACAAACCCTCTATCTCTTCCTCCTCTTCCACAAACCCTCTCTTTCTCTTCCTTGATTCTCCCTGTGCCTCTTACCAGTCCTTTACTCCTTTACTAACTACCTACCCCCATCCACTCCCTCCTTCCTCCTGCCCCCCCCTCCTCCTCTCCAATATCTTAACACACACACACACACACCTCCTCCCCCCAACCCCCACGACCACCACCACCAGTAGTAGTAGCAGCAGCATCCATTGTCTTCCTTCCTCTGTCCCCCTCCCCTCCGCCCCCCCCCCCCGCGCCCCCCTCCCTTATCTTCCTTCCAGTTCATGTTTCCGTCTTCAGTTCCCCCGGTATATATGTTAGAGTAATGTGACAGATGATGGAGGCACAGTTAAGTACGAAGAGAAAACAAGAAAGAAGGAAGGAGTAGAAGGACGACTAGGATGTGGTGAGAGAGAGAGAGAGAGAGAGAGAGAGAGAGAGAGAGAGAGAGAGAGAGAGAGAAAGAGAGAGAGAGAGAGAACTTGGCATGAGTCCATAGTTTGGATATGTAACAAGAGACAGACAGACAGACACACAGACGAACAGACAGACAGATAGATAGACAGACAGACGGACAGACAGACAAATAGATAGATAGATAGATAGATAGATAGGAAGATAAACAGACAGAAAGACAAACAGAAGAAAGGAAAGAAAATAAGGAGAGGAAGTTTGGACCGAGAAAGTAGGAAGGATGAGGAAATCCAAATAGAAAGGAAAGCAAACGGAATGGATGGACGAAAGAGAGGAAAGGAGGGAGGAAGAGGAGAAGGGGAGAGAGGGAAAGTGTGATAGATAGGAGAGCAGCAGGGAGAGGGATGGAGAATGAAGGAGGAGAGGGAGAGGGAGGAAGGGATGGAGAATGAAGGAGGGAACAAGGAGAAGGAGGAAGGGATGGAGAATGAAAGAGGGAGAGGGAAGAGGGAGGAAGGAATGGAGAATGAAGGAGGGAGGAGGGAGAGGCAGGAAAGATTGGAGAATGAAGGAGGAAAGAGGGCCTGAGTTATGGAGTTAGGAAATGGAGGAGGCTGCAGGGAGGTACGTAAGCATTGAGGGAAGGAAAGAGGAGGGAGGGAAGGAGGGAAGGATGATGCAATAAGATAGGAGGGAAGAAATAGAAGTAGGTCACATGGGGATGATGGGAGAGAAAGGAGCAGGGAGGGAGGGAGGGAACAGGAAGAGAGACGGAGGAAAGGAAGGGAGAAAGGGAAGGAAGGAAGGAAGTGTATTGGTGATAAAGTCATAAAAAGGGGAAGTTGTATAGGAGAGAGAGAGAGAGAGAGAGAGAGAGAGGAGAGAGAGAGAGAGAGAGAGAGAGAGAGAGAGAGAGGAGAGAGAGAGAGAGAGAGAGAGAGAGAGAGAGAAGAGGAGGAGGAGGGAGGAGGAGGAGGAGGAGGAAGGAGAGGTAATAAAAAAGGAATGAGGTCGATGAAGGAAGAGGTAGGAGGGAAAGAGAGTGTGAAGTCATCAGAGAATGGAGGGTAAGGAAGGAAGAGAAGGGAAGTAGGGAGGGAGGGAGGAGGAGGAGGAGGAGGAGGAGGAGGAGGAGGAGGAGGAGGAGGAGGAGGAGGATCATGTAGGTAAAGAAAAGAGAGACAAAAATAGAGTATGTCATTAAGGGTAGATGAAACTGGATTAAGAGGAAGAGGAGAAGATAGAAGAGGAGGAGGAGAAGGAAGACGAGAAGGAAGAGGAGGAGGAGGAGGAGGAGGAGAAGGAAGACGAATAGGAAGAGGGTGTGGAAAGAGGGAGAATGAAAGAAAGTATGCAAGAATTATTTATAGGAAGGAAAAGTAATGTTGTGAACTATTTTTTAAAGGAGTAATGGAGTGTAAAAGTATAAGTATGAAGATAAAAAAATGCAATGATAGGGAATAAAAATGAATGCCCGAACGTATGAAGTAAAGAAGGAGAAATTATGAAGTAATAAAAAAGAAAGGAAATAGTGAGAAAATAGAAGTTAGAAAATAAAAGTAAAAGGAAAGAAAGTCCGAACGATAGTAAGAAAACAAAGAAATAAAAAAACTAAGACGGATGGAATAAATGAGAGAATTATAAAAAGTTAACAAGAAAGAAAGGAAGGAAGGAAGAAAGGAAGGAAGGAAAGAAGGAAGGAAGGAAGGAAGGAAGGAAGGAAAGAACTAAGGTATAATCGATGAAGCTTTTATTCACTCGGTACAATCAAGGGGTATGTGGTATTGATAGTGGTACCTTAGTTGTGGTAGTTGTGGTTATGGTTGGGGTTTTGGTTAGTGGTTGGTAGTTGTAGTTGTATTAGTTGTTATGGTTGGGTTTTGGGTAGTGATTGGGTGTTGTGGATGTTGTGGTAATGATTGGTAGTTGTGGTTGTTGTTTTGGTTAGTGGTGGGTTGTTTTGGCTTTGGTAGTTGTGGTAGTGGGTAGGGGTTGGTTGTGGTGGTGGTAGTTGTGCTTGTGTTTTTGGGTCGGTAGTTGTGGTTGTGGTGGTTTTAGTTCTGGGTAATGATTGGTAGTTGTGGTTGTGGGTTTGGGTAATGACTGGTAGTTGTGGTTGTGGGTTTGGGTAATGACTGGTAGTTGTGGTTGTGGGTTTGGGTAATGACTGGTAGTTGTGGTTGTGGGTTTGGGTAATGACTGGTATTTGTGGTTGTTGTAATAGTGCTGAGTGGGGAAGAAGAAAAGACATTATTATGAAGAGAGGTTGAGGAGGAGGAGGAAAGGAGGTAATAAAGGAAGTAAAGAGGGTGGGGGGGCTTGGGTAGTGGTAGTAGTAGTAAAGATTTTAATGGTAGGGTCTGGTAGTTGTGATTGTAGTAATGGTTCTGATTGTATCTTACTTTTCCTTATGGTAGTGGAGGTAGTTTTGGTGATGTGTAATTGTTCTGGTGGTGGTGGTGATTGTGGTATTGGTGGTAGTGGTGATGGTGGTAGTGGTGGTAGTAGAGGCTTTGGATGATGGTTGTAGTGGTGGTAGTGGTGGTAATGGTGGTTTGTGTGACTGAGATGGTAGTCGTGGGAGTGGGAGGTGAAAATGTGACTGTGAGTTTGGTTGTGAGAGTAGATAGACTGGGAGAGAGGGACTGTAAGCTGTAAAGGGGTAGTAGTACAGTAGTGGTAGTGATGGTAGTAGTGACTAATCGAGGTGTGTATGTGTGTGTGTGTGTGTGTGAAGGGAGGTCTTGTGATCGCGTGTGTGTACTGATAGCGAGGTGTATGTGCTGGGGAATAGAACTGTGTGTGTGTGTGTGTGTGTATGTATGTGTGTGTGTGTGTGTGGGAGGGAATGTTTTGTGATCGCATGTGAGTAGTGATAACGAGCAATATATGTTATAGAATAAAACAATGTATGTGTATGTGTGTGTATCTGTGTGTGTGTGTGTGTGTATCCAGACAGTGAGTGCGTGGGTGGAAGGCTATGAACCACCTCATCTTTAAAGGCTCACTCACCAACCTCACCCACGCTCTCTCTCTCTCTCTCTCTCTCTCTCTCTCTCTCTCTCTCTCTCTCTGTGTGTGTGTGGGCTGTGGCTGATAGAAGGATGTGCAACTTGAACTACAGTTTATTGTAGTGGAGTAAGATACAGCTGTTGACAAATAATGGTTATAGAAGCCAATAAATAAATAGATAGAGAAAAGTATTGTATTTTTGCTGAAGAACTGGGTAGCAACGAGTTAGGGAAATGTGGGTGGGCGGATCCGTAGAGTTTCTCAGAATTGTCTGGTGATTTATAATGTTGTTGTTTTTTATCTGAGTCGGGTCCCTGTGATTAAACTTTCTCATCCTTATTTACAATTCGACTCCCAAGTGAATCAGAACATTGTATCCTTAATTAAAAGTGACGTATTAATATTTATCTTATTATTTTGTACGAATTAGTGAGCTGCATAACAATGTGTACTATCTGGTACTGAGAGGCAGGACAGTAATTGTGTAGGTGAGTTTTATATTATAGAGTGTGTTAATATTACTACCAGTCAACGGTACCGGCATGAAAACTGTACGGTAATGGTATAGTCGTTTGGTAAATGGACAACCAAAATCCAATTGCTGTTGTTGACGGTATTACCCTTTTAGGTGTGTGTGTGTGTGTGTGTGTGTACTCAGTGATATGTTTTACTAAAGCACTTCACTAAGTTCCATATGTTTTTTATGTACACAAATCTTTAATATCGGCTGATAAAAAAATGAGGCCATCCATTACAAATGTATTTAAAAATCTTGTTATAGAGTTAGTAATCAATATTTTACGTGGGAGGACGAGAGAATTTATATTGATGCTCATCTTGTATTAAAAACTAGAAAATATTTAAATTAATACCGTAGTCTCGTCTTGTTTATTACAAAAAAACAAATACGTAGTAAAACCCATTTACTGAAAGCAGTCCTCCACTCTGGTAGTGGTGGTGATGGTGGTGGTGGTGGTAGTAGTTGTAGTGGTGGTGGTGGTGATGGTGATGGTGGTGGTGGTGATGGTGATGGTGGTGGTAATAATGTCAGAGGTTAATATAAATAAATAGTATTGGGAATGTTAATGATGATAATATTAATCAAGGCCTTTATCACCACAGTTCTTAAATCAGAATCATAGTAGTTTGGTGATGGTTATACGGTACCTGTAGTAAGGATGAGGTGAACTAATCCCAGCCCTGTATGTTACGAGGAGGATGAATGAGTTGGAGGGGGGGGGGTTGGGGTTGGGGCTGGGGTGGAGGGGGGGGGGTACTCTGACTGCTGGGCCATTGTGTCTCATTTCAACAGAAGGTTATTGAAATCTACCTGGTGTGGGTGGTGGAAAGGTCATGTGATGTGGGTGGTGGAAAGGTCATGTGATGTGGGTGGTAGTGGTGGTGTGTGGGGAAGGAGGGTTAGTGGGTGTGGGAATGTCAGTGTTTGTGTGGGTGTGGGTGTGGGTGGTGGAAATGTCAGTGTATGTGTTTGTGTGGGTGTGGGAGGTGGAAATGTATGTGTGTGTGTGTGTGTGTGTATGTGTGGAGGTGGAAATGTCTGTGTGTGTGTGTGGTGGAAATGTCAATGTGTGTGTGGGTGGGGGTGGGGGAAATGTCAGTGTGAAGGTGTGGGTGTGGGTGGTGGAAATGTCAGTGTTTGTGTGTGGGTGGGGGTGGTGGAAATGTCAGTGTGTGTATGTGATGTGTGTGGGTGGTGGAAATGTCATTGTGTGTGGGTGTGTGAGTGGGTGATGGAAATGTCAGTGGTAGTGGTGAGATCAGTGGGTGGTGGTAAGATTTGTGGGGGTGTGGGGTTGGTGGTGGAAAGGTCAGTAGATGTACGGTTGGTAGGGTGGGTGGGTCGGGTGGTGGTTTAATAATTATTGTGAGTGAGTGATGGGGGTAGTAGTGGTTTAAATGTCAGTGTCTGTGTGTGTGTGTGTGTGTGTGGGTGGGTGGTGATGGTGGAAATGTCAGTGGACTTAGATGGTGCTGATGATGATGGTGGGACATTTTCGCACACACACACACACACACACACACATATTGATGCATAGATAATCAACAGACAGAGACAGGTGGACCTACTTGCTAGCATAATCTAATAAGTATCCCCCTGTCACTATGTAAATAAAAGAAAGATATTTATATAGATTGTTATATTAGATCAGTGTGTAAATAAATGTTTTGAAGTATAGAATAATTCCGTACCGTAATCTAAATATTCTAAATGTATGTATGTATATGTAGGTAGGTATGTATATGTAGGTATGTATATGTATGTCCCACTCCACAGAAAACAGACATCATGTGTGAGTTGGTGGAGGACATTCAACTCAAGACGAAGGAGTTCCTGCACCCCAACCCAGCCTCACGAGCCAAGATGTCGGCAGTCAAGGGCATCGGGAAGCTGTCAGGGCAGGCCAAGGCATCCACCTACCCGCAGCCCGAAGGAGTCCTGGGTGAAGCCTTGACCTCGTATGGCAAAAGACTGGACGAACTTGGCCAGGACAACTTGTATGGTCAGTTTTATTAAAAGATTTTGTTTGTTAATATGTAGTGGTTGTAGGTTAATCTATATGGCCAGTTAAATTAACAGAAAAAATATACATAAAAAGAGACATTAAAGATAGATACAATTAAAAGGGACAATAAAGATAGATACAATGAAAAAAAAAGTAAAAATGAAGGAACATGAATAGAAAGAATATCATTAAAAAAGAAAAGACTCGGTAAAAATGCAAGATAAAGGAAAAATATAAAAGTCTGCCAAAAAAAATAAAAAAAAAAAAAAATAGGCAAATGCTACAGTAAAAAATGTGATATAGTAGAAGGTGCAGCGATGAATAAACAGTTGATAAAAAAGCAGATCATAACGTAACCCACCAAAACTGTGCCCCACCAAACGTAGAGCCGGGCCCCGAGCAACGCAAACATTACGACCCTCGTAAATTGTATCTCACTCCACAAGACCTCCGACACACACACACACACACACGCGCGCACCTCTTCTTCGTCTTGCTCCTCCCCCTCCTCCTCTCTCTTTCTCTCTTTCTCTCTCTCTCACACACACATACACGCACACACACTTTCTTCGTCTTGCTTCTCCCCCTCCTCACACACACACACACACACACACCTCTTCGTCTTGCTTCTCCCCCTCCTCACACACACACACACACACACACACACACACACACACACACACACGTCTACTTGTTCTTCTCCTCATTTTCTTCGACTTTTCTTCTACTTTTGTTTTACAAGTATTTTTCTTATTGTTTTTTTGTTTTGTTTTATATAGTTCACCCATTTTCATTAATCTATCAACGTTAAAATACCTAAAGTTACCCATCTATATATACACACACACACCAATATATCGCTATATATAGATACCAAGTAAGAGGATTAGCCCTCAGCTCTCTCTATATATATCCAATGTCAACGAATTGAATCTGTATATTTATAGAATTAATCCCCGACACAGAAAATTATAAATAAATAAATAAAATATGCATGCAGAATTAGACTTGGCTCTCCTTTGTGATACGTTGAATTCGTCAGTGTATTAATTATGTAGATTACCCTTGCACGTTCGTATACAAGCATGGACGGGAATTATATTTGGTATAACGCTTAAGCATCTCATTAGTTCCACAAAGGTCGTCCAATTAACCTTGTTTACGTGACGTGTGTGTGGGGGGGGGGGAGGGGAAGGGGGGTGTTGAGTGTACGCTCTTGTGGGTGTGGGTGTGTGAGTTGAGTGTGGGGATGTTCATGAGAGATAGAGAGAGAGACAGTGTGTGTGTGTGTGTGTAGTATATAGGTCAGCCTCAAGTCCTGTACTGTTGTGGCTCGACTCTCGCTCAGTTCACCTCACCTTAAAGTGGACCTCACCTAACCTTTCCTCACCTCTCTACTACCACCACCAACACACTTTCTGCTAACCTAACCTAACCTAACCTAACCCAACCCAACCCAACCCAATCTCATCTCACCTGACATCTCTCACTACCACCACTACACTGTCTGCTAACCCAACCAAACCGAACCTAACCAAACCGAACCTAACCCATCCCAACCCAACCCAACCCAACCCAATCTCACCTGATATTTCTCACTACCAACCACACTTTCTGCTAACCTAACAAACCGAACCTAAACCAACCCAATCTCACCTTACATCTCTCACCACCACCACCTCCACACTTTCTGCTAACCTAACTTAACTTTTCTTTACCTCCCTCACACTGTCTGCAAACTTAACCTAACCTTAACTAACCTAAACTTCACCTCTGTAGACCACCACCAAACTTCCAAGCAACAACAACTACAAAACAACAAGTAGAGCAACAAAACTCCGGAAAAATAAACATGACCTCATCAGCTAATAGAAATAAAACACATCATTTTGGTTCCGTGGTGGCCTTAGGGAGGAAGATAAGAGGATTAAGATGGTATTATTGGACCTCTGGCTAGCCAAGGGTAAGATAAGGGTTGTGTTGGATGCTATAGTAGTGTCTATTATGATATCTACCTCCACTCTCCCAGCATTTCCAGTCTAGGTCTATAACGGGGTAATCTATCGTCTGCAAAATTTGGAGCCTTGCTGACTCCTCCAAGCTATGCTAGGAAACAGATTAGTACAATAATTGAATACGCCACGACACGAGTAAGATGTCTGTTTTGTAGCACAATTTGGAGGAATAAGAAGCCCTCCAATTGTCTCGTGTTTTCTCCTGATAATAAAATAAAGATTTTCTCAAAACTAAGAAGTAGCTTCTGATGAAACTTACTCACGGTGTTTATAACGGCAGCCATTATTACGATTAATAGCGTTCATCTGCTGCTGAAAGTTTACGATTTTCGTCATTAAACTCAGACACCACGGCATTTCTCCCCGATGCCTCAAAATGTAAATATAAAGAATGGGTTATCAGTGTCAACTTAAGGTTGGGATACAAAGGCGTGTTCTATCCATCCCATCACGCACAAGAGCGTTTAGAAAGGAATTGGAGTCGATAATGGATCGATTTGGGTCCAGATGGCGGTGGGAAACGCTTGCCCTGACCACGCACAGTCCTCAAATCCATTATCCCTCGGGTTACAGAGAGAGAGTGCTTTCTTTTCAAGGATACGCTGCATTGTTTAGATTAGATTATAGGGGAAACCAAATCTTACCCATTAGAATGAACTCACATGTATCCCCTCTGACAGACTGTGTTAGCAAAAAAGATGAGGATCATTATTCAGGAAGAAAAAAAATGAGAAATTCGTTAATAGTGTAGAAGAGGAAGGAAGAAACCCACCAAGGCACCAACCACTAACCACTAAAAATGGGAGTTATAAAAAGGGGATGTCTTTATTGTTCACTTTAGAGGAAATGAGAGTCATCTTAAAATGTCAATCCGGCCTGCACACCAAGAGAGAAAAGAACAAAGGTGTCAGAGAGAAATATAACGAGAAATAGATAGAGAGGGAGGCAGCAGTTGTGTCAGAGCATATTACCCTGCCAGGGCTATACAAGGTGGACATGGCAGAGGCTCAGTGGGGTGGGGAAGGGGGCATTGACGCACCCTGTGAATTTTGAAAGGAGGGTGAGGCATTGATCTCACTGGCTAAATTTGTTTGGTCCTGTTGGTGGTGGTGGTGTGTTGTGTTATGGTCATGGGGATGGTAGTGAAGTGTATTGTGGTGGTGGTGGTGTGTTGTGGGGATGATGATCTTGACTCTTGATTGCAGGTGAAATGTTTGTAAGATCAAGGTAGTACTGTATTAAAATGCTTTAACTTGAAGAATAAAGCAAATTCCAGGACATTGTTGCCACGAGTTCAATAATTAAGGTTCACTTTTTGCTTATGGACAGTTCATGCTGTGTTCGAGCTGAAGTTGGTACGAAAGTCTGTGGTCTGAGCAACCCATAATTCAGCCTCATCCGTACCAATAAAATTAAAAAAATTGTAAATATCTTTACCCATTGCTGGCCTTCATCTTTTACCTGGAACCACCAAACTTTGATCACGTTTAGGACTCATAATTTCCCAGTCATCATGTGAAATTTGGTCGAAATCTGCCTAGTAACTTTTTCAAGATATCTTGTTCATTATCAAACAAACAAGCCTTACACAAAATGTAATTGCAATTGTAACAATAACCATAACAGTATTAGATATATACCACTAACATGACCCCTTACCCACCCACAGCAACTTCCTTAGTGGAGATGGGTGAGAGCATGAAGCAGATCGCAGACATCAAGTACAACCTCGACGACAATATGAAGATGAACTTCCTTGAGCCCCTCCACACTCTGGCCACCAAGGACATCAAGGAAGTCCAGGTTCGAGTATTATGTTCTTGTTGTCCACTGTATGATTGACAGTCATTTGATTCTTCCACTCCCTGGCAAAGAAAGACATCAAATGGTTCAGATTTGGGTAGTGTGTTGTTGTGGTTGTTGTAATTGTCAGGGGTGGTTTGTACAGCCATGAAAGTCTTCCACTTCCACACAATGGTCAGGTTAAGGGATTGATTGTATTGTTTTTCTAAGTGTCAGGGTTGATCACAGTCATGAAAGCCTTCCACACCCAACTTATCCTAACCCAGCTTTCTTTCACATGACCTATCCCAACACAGGTACAGTATCTTTAACTCAACCCATACTTACTGGACTGTTTCTATCTTAACCTATCGTAATCTCTCTCTTTCCTTTGCAGCACCATCGCAAAAAGCTGCAGGGGAGGAGGTTAGACTTCGACTGCAAGAAGAGGAAAAAGGACAAGGGTAACTATCACTAACAGTATCACCTTCCACTGTTGCCAATTTAACGTCTTTTCTACAGCTGCTGTTGTGAATTTCCAATGTTTGCAAGTTTTTAGGGAACTTTAGAAAGGGTAGTGATGATTTATTTGCATGAAAACTGTCACTAAGTATTTTCATTTCCCTTAAAAAGTTCTTCAACATTGGAAATTTACACTATATGCCATAAACAAAACTAATAGATTGGCAGCAGTGTCCATTTATCTCATCACCTTCCCCTTATGCATGGCAGCCCTTGGGTATGTGCATGGTGACTGACACTGCACGAGTGATGTACAATACTGTCATATTTCTTGATATTCCAACCAAATTTTTAAACATTTGGATACTATCATTTGATGGATTAACTACAGTCTGGTTAGTGGTGTTTGTGGTCCTTCATGAAGGCCTGTGATCAAATTTACAAGAGAAATATGAACCATTGGGATTTGTAACTTTCAGTTGTACATAAGCCCTTCAAGTCTGACTAGGAATATGACCCTGTTGCATGTTTGTTTATTGCACAAGCCTTGTTTTACCAGACTTATGGAGTCTTGGTTATTGTTTTAATATATTAGCCTTGCATGGAAAACACTGTGTGTGTTTAGTTAAACACAAGGGAAAATATTCTCATTGCACACTTTTCACCACTATTTTTTACTGGCCACTGAATTCACAACAACTTGAACTGAGGTTCCAACAACAGTACAGTACTACATTAACAACAACCTTCCAACACAAGAGCATAGTTCAGCATTTCAGGTTTTGGTAAGTGATCAAAATTCCTTGAATAGTATGGCATGATATAGTGTACACTTGATACAGGAATTGTCTCACCCATTGCATGAAAAATTACAAAGGTAGAAAATGCTAAACAAAGCTCTGGGATTTGCCTCAACCTGCATATAATTCATTCTAATAATATGCGTTTGACCCATATGATATACTGCATTTAGAGGAATATTTGTTTGAGGTGTACTGTGTGTTGTTTCCACGACCCAATACTCTACCTTCTGGTGGCTCAGTTATGATTCACTCTGGTTTACTTGACAAGGACATGTTTAAGGTTGGAAAACTTGGAGGGCACAGGAGGACTTGGAGACTACAGGAAGACTCTAAGAAGGTGGTAGTATATGGAGAACAAAGGAGGACTAAGCAAACACTACACCAAAGAACTTAGATAAATCAGAATTTGGTAATACTGTACATCCTGCTGTTAGGTATAGGTGGAGATATTCTGGTGACCACTCCCACCCATGTATTCAGTACCTGCAATTGTAATACATGTACCAGGGTTTTTGTGCCCATTGGATTTTTTTCCCAAGCAATATAAAGAGTGTAAATTTCGCTTTTTGTAAATACTAATGGGAGGGGTATAAGATATATAGTGATTGCTCATCTACATTCAATCATGCCTCATCATTATCAATCAATCAATGTAGTGTATCTTAAAAATTGCAACCTTTCCAAACTTTCAAAAACTCACAAAACAATCTAAAAATATGCAATTCCGTGATAAAATGTGGCACTCGCCATACATACATCTAAACTACCTGGTGTGACATCTGATTGGGGGGGTGGAGGTGGGTGGAGGGGCGAGCGAAGCGAGCCGCGCCGCGGCCAAAAGCACCCACGGCGCAGCCGTGGTGGGCGAAGCCCAGTGCTTGTCAGTTCTTATATTTCAATAAGAATTTACAGACATCAGAAATGAACATGATTGGCCGAATAAAAAGTTCTAATTTGGTAACAATGAATGTCAGTGAGTTTTCTTGGCAGGCAGTTGACTGATGTTGACGTCTGTTATATTTTCACTGACTGAAGTCATTCAGAGGGAAACACTCCTGGTAAAGTGATAGCATGCATTTATCAAAACCCTGGCCTGTGATAATTATGTTGCAACATTTTAAATCATCAGACATCAATCAAAGTTCATACTGTAAGAAGTATGCATATTACTCTCAGTTAATTGGAAAACATTATTAAAATTATATTATCAACAGTTTGACCCTCAAGAAGAAAAATCATATGAAGCTAGTTTGATAAAAATAGAAAATAACCCATTTTGTAAAAACAAAACCTTCAACTTGAAAGATCTTTCTTTGTCGTGCATCCTCGCATGACTTTTTATCTACATCGCCTCTCTTGTTGTTGCCTTCTATACAAGTTGCTATCTTTGCTCCATCTCTTCTTTGTAACTGATGACAAGAGACGTAACCCCTAAATGACAGGGATTGTCTTATATGTTAAGTTATCTGGCGTTTATCCCAGTTTGTGAGATAAGACGTATAGCAGATACAGGAGGTTATTTCAGATAGTTTCTCACCTAAGTACTGTATTGTAAAACAGGGAATTATGTCATTCTTGGCAGCAGGAGATTTTTTTTTGGTAATTTTCAACCATATACAGTACAGTACAGTAATGTAATTCTTGTCTAAAAGTCTTCCAGGTTAGTTGTAAGTATCCAATACATCAAGATAATTGCTGCATGTCACTTTTTCACAATGTTAAAAAGTATGGCTGCATGTTTTATTTAAACAATCAGGTCCCAAGAACAGCCTATTTATCCATTATTTCAAAGACAGTGTTCAGCCAGTTACTGCTGTACAGTATTTGGATGGCCTGTTGCACCCATCAATGTGAGGGAGAATCCTTGCATATCATAGAATCTACTGTATTCTTAAGTTTTCATGATAAAATGGTGATTATCCAGCTCACATCATGGTAGGATTGCTTTCTTCATCACTTGGAGGTTCTACAATGTCTCTTCATTTATGTTTTACCTTTGGGCTAATAGATACACACATACACAGGTTAACAGATACACAATGAACCCACGCTAAACATTGTACAGTACTCTATTTCTTTGGCATGCATGACATTTATTAAATTGTATTTTATTGCACATTCCTGCCATGTCTTCCAGAAGCATGATAAATTTTTCTGGGTATTGCATGAGGTGTGAAGGACTGAGTGTGTATGTTTCCTGTTGTTGCAAGTGATCCATCCACATTCTGTTTACTCCTTAGTTTTCTTTCCCTCTGTCATGAATGTTCTCTGTGCTTTGTGTAAGAAATTTCATGGGTTATGCGGTATACACAACAATTTTGAGGGTAACAAAATATTCATGAAGCTTCCCAACCCTAACAAATGCTGTGTTGGTTATAATGCACATCTATTTTACATCCCTTCACTATAACAAAGCAGATTTCAGTACAAGAAAAACATACAGAGATATAATTCAAGAGCACCATATTTTCTCAGCAAATTAGAGGGCTACTCATTCTACCACATTACTCATAATTAAACAAATAGATCCTGAACTTGTATGCTGAGGTACAATTGGTAATCTGTTTTCTGGCATTCTATGGCTCGACCAAAACAGTTGATCTCCATTTCATTGGATTCATTAGGATGAGAGAGAATATCTTGAACTTTTGGAGACATTAGATGAGGTGGCCAAGTGGCTTCAGCTGACATTATGTGTAAGCATTAAAATGTGACATCCATTTTCCACTGCCCTAACCCATGACTTGTCTTGCATGTGGCCATTCATCTTTAGTTTCTCACATCAACCTTATTTTTATGGTTTTGTTATAATTACAATATTCGTAAGACTAACATTTCTGTGATTTTTGTTTCCCAGATTTATCCCTCAAAAGAAACACCATCTCTAGTATTATTTTGTTTAATAATTAAATTGGTTTAGTTTCCATGATATGGATAATTTTGTTTTAACAGATTTTGTATGTACTATACCTATATGATTAAGAAATATTTTTGTTTTGTTAGAACTTTTTTATTTATGTACATACTGAAGCAGTAATTTTTTCAGCCTATGGACTGAGTTCACTGTTTTTTCTTCTAAATATCCTATTCTGTCCGTATTGATAACCTGATTAACCAAGCAACATTTTATTTTCATTTCATAAACTTTCCTTGAGTTTCCCTACTAAATGGGGATAATGACAACCCTTTGTTTTTTGTAGTACACCACCATTGTACCTTTGTATTATTTTTATGAACTATTCCTTCCCTTACTGTCACTAGTAAACAATAGTACAGTATTCATGTTTTATACTGACCACCAGTATTACTCGCCCTCTGTTTTCTGTCTCTGAAGATTAGCGTTCCCCCATTTCTATGTCATTCTTATTAATATTCTACCAGTTTGTATGACCCACATTTACTGCAGCCCTCATTAACCTTTGTCTGTTTTCTCTATTTTTTTCCGTGCACAAGTGCTCACCCCATCGCCAGGCGGGAGCCCCGCCAGGAGCCCGGGCTGGGGGGGTACGTACGGCAGGGCATGGGGTGGAGGGACTCGTGGGAGGGAGTACTGTACTCAGTGCACAAGTGTACCTCCCTTTTTGATGTGCACGGTCCCTCAGGCGTACATAAGCTGGTGTGCATATGGTTGGAAATGTACATTGATCTGTGTCCATTGACCTTGAGTTGTATAAAGAAGCACAGTTGCTGTGTTCCTTGTACAATACTTCTTGGGGCACATCAACATTTTTAACTTTCATTATGTTGTTGCTTGTTTGAAAGACCAGACGTTTGTCCTTCATGGTACAGAAGGCTGTGTACACATGGGCAGAAGTGTATCAGTACAGTATATCATTTTGCATTTGTATGAAACTATATGAACATCAGCTATTTTGTGCACTTGGTGGGAAGTATATGGGTCACCTTGGATGTGCACTCTGTGTATCCCTGCTGTGCACTCACACTGGCAGGTAGCACTTGTGTCTGCCTCCTGGACATGCACTTGGGGACTTTACCACATGGGACAGTCATTGGTGTCCGTCCATCCTCTCCATTGTGAACCCAAGAAATATCAAAGCTTTCATAAGTGAAAAAGGAGTGAAAACTTTGAGCAACAATACTCCTGAGAGAGAGAGAGAAAGAAAGAGAGAGAGAGAGAGAGAAAAAGAGAGAGAAAGAAAGAAAGAAAGAAATGGCGGCACAGACTACTGTACTATGAAAAGAAAAGTTCCCCAACACATGACAGGTTGCATGGTCAACATGTGCCCTTTGCACATCCATGACAGAGCACACATATGTACACCTGACCTCCCTATCCCTCCACCCCTCTCCCTGTGTAACCTTGACACTTGCATGTGCATGTGAGTGTGTGCGCAGCTTTGTGTGTATCCCAGCCTCACAGCAGCTGCGCACATGTTCCTCCTTTATTGGAGACCTGCCTTGCTTTATATGAGTTGCCAATTTGTGTTTGTTTAGCGTTGTGAGTTGTTTCCTTCATAAAGTCGCTGCTCACCACCTTGGGGGTAGACTACTGCTTTCGGGTATATTTATATTTGATTATTTGAGATTGCCATTGTGAAAGATAACATCTATAGTCTGTTGTTTTGTAGCAGACAGTATGTGTCTAGAGCCAATATAATAAAGGAACCGTGATTGGTTCATACAAAGTAGTGATATTTCCTGGCCATATTTACTGTCAGCTGTAGAAATACAGACTACAGCATTGATGATGCCATATATATTTGCAAATCAAACTTGAACCGGCAAAGGTAACAATTCAGGATATATATGTTTCTGCTCTGTCGCTGTTGATAAATATGATTGCTTTTTGTTTTGCTACAGTAAGTAAAGATATTTCCCCAGCATATCTGAGTTGATTGTAGTTGATTGTCTATAAACTCAGCCAGAGAAGTTGCTCAATTCATAATCCTTATATACCTGCTACAGTGACGTCCTTTGTTGCCAGTTTATAAACAGAGATTTTCTGTAAGTGATGTAGATTTCCAGTGTTTTGAGGAGAGTGCTTTTTGAAGCATTATAAATTGCAGTTACTGTACTGTATAATTTATGTGAATCAAAACCATCATTATAAAGTTTCATTTTCCTTCAAAAAATTTCAAACATTGGAAATTTACACTATTTACCATGGAAAAATCAATAACTTTGCAACATGAAGGATAATATAAAATTTGAATATTGCCACCCTTCCTTTATACAGTAAAGTCCAGTCAACTCTGTAATGCATAAAATATACGGAATGGAATGCATCACTTGTCATTAAATATTGTTAAAAGAATAACTAGCTATTTGTATTGAGGCTTGTCAGTTGTGGTGTAGGGTAATTTAGAAAGTCATACAAATTAGCTTAGTCAGGTCATAACAACAGTTGATTTCCCCATTTCAGGTCAGGTCATATGAAAATCATTAAGTGTAGGATTGGATAGGTAAGGAAGTTGATGGGAAACATAGTACTGTACACCATTAAATTGAAGTATTACAGTTATTGCTATTAATCCTTATTTATACATACACATCATAACTATTACAAGAATTCCAAGACCCCTTGATCATTACAGACTCAAGAGTACTGTATAATATGTCATCATCTTCGCCTTTCTTGATTACTTTACACTTTGTGGTTGCCATTCATGGGATTAGAACTTCTACGAGTCATTTTTCATTCCCCTTTATCCTTGGCTTTCCCTACTTAAGAGTCTAAAGTAGCAATTTATCCTCTCAAATAATGTGGGGACTGAACAGCCATATGGTGCAATTACTATACAGTACTGCAGTATTTCTTGTATTGGTACATTTACATTTGGATGATGGGACTTTCCAAGTGCTATTTTAGTTTTCCTTATTCTGTATTGCTTTATAGCATGAGGGAGAAGACAAATTGATGTCAGGAGGCCCTAGGGTGAAGATAGCTTAGCAACTACCAGAGGAATTTTTTTATTTCTTTGATAACATTAGGAATGGGGTTTTAGCTGAACAACTGTAGAGAGAAAATCAGCTGACAACACCAGGAAAAAACTAGCTTGACAAAACTAGGGAGTACAATATATAACTCGACTTATTAAAACTAAATCCCTTTAAGCTACACTTTGCTTGATTGACCACCCTCTCAAACCCTTAAATGATGGAGTTTTCTTGAATATATAATTTTTGTTTTTTTTTGTCCAATTATTGTCTACAACTCAAGCTATTGTTTGTGGGTTGATATAAATAATTTCTTGCTTGTAGATATTATGAGTGCTTCCCTCTGACAATTAAATTGTTTGGTATTAGTCAGACATTATTCACCCATTGTTTGACCTTTAAGTAATAGATGGCATCATTTACTG
Source organism: Petrolisthes manimaculis (assembly GCA_034508575.1). Lineage (NCBI taxonomy): Eukaryota > Metazoa > Arthropoda > Malacostraca > Decapoda > Porcellanidae > Petrolisthes > Petrolisthes manimaculis. Next base: position 18,718 of record JAWZYT010004751.1, read on the forward strand.
ATACTGTACATTTTATTCCAACTAAAACCAGATAATTTTCCTTGGCAGAGGGAAGCATTATTGACTTTCGAATGTTTGTTATAATACTGTTCTGTGTAAGTTGTCACATAAAGAACAAATTCAGTCTTGGATAATACAGTATTCTTGGGTTACAGTATTACCAGATAATTTAGTGTCTCAGGAAATATCCAATCATCTTTGGGTTGAGGGTTAATCTGCTTCCAGAGTTGTTCTAAAGAATCTAAAAGCTAATGTTATGGTGCCTGAGTGTGTTGGTCTGTCATCCCTGTGGGTAGGAGTAAGGATAGTGTTATGGATACAGGGTTAGAGTTTGTACAGATATATTCTATGAGCAAATTAAAATGTACTTCACATCTGTTAAACCTGAAAATATCTGATACTGTGCAATATTTCAATTAATTTAATCTATTTTTTTCCAACTCAAGGATATAATTTAGCATAACTTTGACAAAATGAATGCATTTCGGTTTTACAAATTGACTATTGTAATGCTTGGATGGTTGCAGCCTTCCGAAATTATAAAGAAACTGAATTAAGTACAGTATTGCATAACATAATTCACATTGCTGCTATTAGTTATAGTCTTCATTCAGAGCCCATACGTATTTGTTTTAATAGTGTTACATCACTCAGCTCACCGCGTGAGGGAAATTTCTGCTTCCAATAGAAATATAGAAAGTATATAATCTGATTAGTAGTAGTCCAATGCTCAGACACTCCCAAGTTAATCATAACCCAGATTCTTCCCTTGCTCTGTGAGCTGAATGCAAGATCACTCTTGACCTAGGCAATGACAATGACCTTGATATTGGCTTGTTAGGCACAACTTGGAGTCAGCATATTAGTCATCATGATCACCTGGCTTGTGACTTTCTTGTATACTACCTCAATTAAGGCTGATTTTTGCACCTTGAGTCATATGCAAGAATACTCATAAGCTTGGTGAAAGTGATGACTCTTCTCTCATACGGCCCTAATGTAGGCTAAGCACTGTAATGTATCTTGAGTATGCACTAATGGTAGCGCTTTTTGCTCCTTTCCCCCACCCCCACCCCCTGCTGCCATCCCTTGTGCCGGTGTCTAGGAGGCTCTCACGTCACAGATGAGGAAATCAAGATGGCCGAGGACAAGTTTGCTGAGTCATTGCACCTGGCACAGATGGGCATGCACAACCTCCTCGAAAATGATGTGAGTACGGAAGCTTTACATTAATGGGGAGAAAGTTTCAGATTAATTCCAGGATAATGTTTCAGATGAAAGAAAAAATGTTTTATATTTAATTGTGGAGAATTTCTTAGATTAAATTGAGAAATAGGAATTGATTGTCATCTTAACAAATTTTTACATTCAAATAAAAAGTAATTTTATAGTAGTGTGCAATGATTTATTGTCCTTTAAATGCAATGTGTTTAGGCATCTTGAATGAAATTGAAAATTGTTTTGGACCTCTCTCAGTCACTTATTATACATTACTTGGGTTCATTCCTTTAGCCTCATCTTCCACAATTATACAGTGGAAGAAAACACTCAATTGTAACACCCTGAGATAACTATAATATACTAACACATGATGATTTGGCCGTGCCAGGTGGAACAAATCTCACAGCTAGCCACCTTCTCGGAGAACCTGCTCGACTACCACAGACAGTGTACGGAGATCTTGGAGGTGTTGGCTGGGACAATCCATGACAAGTGAGGAGGCTGTGGAGGGTTAATGCTCATTAGTGTCTCACTAAAAAAGTTTTCATATTTGTTGGTTGGTGTAGCAGTCAAGCATCATGGGCTAGACTGCAATGATGACCCATACAGAGGTTACATTTCAAGTCTTATAGCCCATTATATTGGTCCTCATCTTTGCCTTACCCATGGTTATCCATCCATATAACATCAGCTCATCAGGTACAGACAGCTGGTACAATTCAAGACAATGGAGCCAGTTTATGATGACTTTATACTATTGTAGTTATTGTTATCACCTACCTCATGAACTGCTTATGCATTTGGCTATGAAGCAGACTACTGTACATTTGCTCATTGTACAACATTAGATCAGCAAACGTATCCACTATACTACATCATTACTTTGCTCATTATTCTATCTCACTATACAATATCATCTCAACAACCATTCTCACTGTGTATCCTAATTTACAGGAAGAACGAGGCCGCCAGCCGTCCCAGGAATGACTTTGTCCCTAAGACGCTGTCAGAGCTCGGGGTGACTGATACACTCAACGGTGGTCTGCCATCAACAAATGTTACTGGTGAGCCTACCTGTCTATACTTACACACACATAAAGAGACGGAAGCTCTTTTACTTGTACAGTACTCATGCATACTCACACACATTCTTACAGTTATACACACCCTTTCACATGCAGATATACACATACATGTACCTGTTTTCACTGATTTATTCAGTCATTCTTTTCTTTCACCTTGCATCCTTGCATACACATAATCTTACAAGCAGATACACCGAAATATAATAATAACGAGTTCTCCAGTCATGTACACAGTCACTGACCTAAGTTTTCTTGTCATCTCCATCCTTTCTTTATTTGTAATCTCAGAAATTATGTTCACAGAGACATACATCGATACAGAAATTGTCCAAATCAATGCCAATACATTGCTCTTTGGGAATGACCTCATATTACCAAAGTACTTGTCTTCAATTTATATTAATTACCAATACTGTACATTACATGTGTGTTGATACTGCTTATCTCTGTTAGTACAGTACACTGTAAAAAGGAAACTATTACAAACTATTGATCATACATAAACTGAATATTATGTGGTAGAATTTTTATCCATGACTCGTGAGGTAATTTCATGTTTCTTCCTGTCTCTCATACTCTCCTCACATATTTCTCTTCTTTTTCATCTCAATCCATCCATTGTCTCATAATCTCTACTTTTTGCTTTACTCAATCTGCTCAGCCTCCCTGTAGAATAGCATCTCTGGTACTCATTCTGTCGTGTACGGTTCTCTTGTGATGGTACACCAGTGTGTGTAGTCAGAGGTCTAGGGGAGAAATGAGATGGAACAGCTCATAAACATGTCCTCTGAAGTCAATTCTCTCTATAGTCATTTGTTAAGAGGAGGGTAATCTCTTGCCTACAAATTGGATAGTAACTTAACCCTTCAAACTATGCCAGGAAACGTATAAAAAAGGATGTACCGGTAATCTTATCGTGTTATGTTTTAAGGTACCGGTATTCTGTAATTTGATTACACCAATTTCTATTTCAACCTTGAATAGAATGGTTAAGATTGACTGTAGTATAGGTCCTGTATATGAGTGGTTCAGTCTCATTCTCTCTGTGGTCCACATTTTACCTGTTTCAGATACTGTGTGTGTATAATAAAAGATTTTGAATTTAATGACTTGATACCAATGTTGAAATATATTTTCACACATTTTGATTGTGCATTATATTTACTAATAATATGTATGAGAAACTTTTGTAGTACAGAATATTTTTTTCTGAAACTTGCACAGGAAATCTTTTGACCTCCGACGCTCACAGTGGTATGATAGTTTCTCCATAATTTTGTTGCATTTTCAGCATCCTTTACTGATTCATCAATTGCTGCTCAGATCCTTTGCCTTTAGGTGCGCATGTAAGATAAAGTCACTGGGAGGGCATTGAAGATGACCAGTAGATTGGCTCCCTTCCGTGTGTCATTATAATGCATTTGGGGTCATCTATGCTAGTCTTCATCATTGGCTTAGCAGTGACAATGACCTTTCTGATGACTGTGTGAAAGTACAATGTCCATGGAGCCGTCGTACCAGTCATTGTCACCATCTGGCCCCGTGACTTTCCTTACATACGACCCTTGTGCCTGTCCCCATGTGCTTTGCCTCCTGGCCAGGTCTATATTATGGAACTCTAGTGTCTCGTCGTTACTCTGTTTTTATCACTCGTCTTGATATATGCTGTACAGAGCATCCTGGGAAAAATATGTTAGACTTTAAAAGATATATATATTAGCAAGGTTTGTACTATAATATAATGGTTTATAAAGGGTATGAATGTACTGAGTGAGATTTCTCATTACCCACATAATCTTCAATTATATGTGTGTGAGTAACCACTGTAATTCAGATCAATCTTCATGAAACTAATACAGTATTGAATTCATTGTGTGACAAGTTCTTCCTGAGATTCCCTGTACTGTATATTAATAGAAGAGTATTAGTATAACCAAAATATTATTTTATTATGTACTTGTTCCAGCTTTCATCATACAGTTTACTTTCAATTCTTTTCTTAATTTTTAACCTGGTACTGTAATTTATTACGAGTGTGATATGCTTATAATTTACTTCTTTTTTTTTATGTATTTTTGGCCATATCATACCTGTAGATTGTATTTGTCTCTCTCCACAATTTACATCATGCAATTTTTTGCACATTTGGATGAGAGCTATTTTCTTTGACAGAGTACAAACACAAAGTCATGTTACCCTCCTCCTTTCCTCATGAGGGTGTATAGTGCATTTTATTTTAATTTGGTGTAAATGTATCAGTTCCCCTCCGACTAATGCTATTTCAAGTAAATTATTACTTCGTGGTGTAAAAGTTTGTCGTAGTCTGCTGTACACTTCCTGAAAAACTGATAAGTGAGATGAAGAAGACAGTGCATGTACCAGGCTAAAAATTTAACTACTCATGATTTTACATTTTACTTCTGCTGAAGATGAGTTTGTAACCTGTATCAGAAGATTATGTGACTGAATGTTATTTTATCTTTACCTTTGGATGATGACTATCGGCCGTTCACAGTCAGGAGTTTCTTTTGTGGTACATTTTGGAGAAATCTACAACCCTTATTTTATTAACAGCATCACAGGTCCCTTAACCCTTTTGCTGCATAATTAGATTATTTACAATCTACAGTATTACAATAGTTTTCAAAGCAGGCATGCCCATATTTTGCAATAAGAGGGTTAAAGTTTGATGAAGGTGAAATACATACAGTATTAACATTGATAAAAAACCAGTAATGAAGAGGAGAAAAGGAATGGTAACAGGTTTTTGTGTAATACTCTCATGTATTGTATGGGCCTTGTATTTTGACATATTTCTTTTGGTCTCATTCATCGGGTATTTACTGCAAGATTTTATCAAATCTTTGTCCAGGTTTTAATGATTATGTGACTTTTTTTTTCTCTCCATTTATCAAGCTTTTCCCCAAAGTTTGTGCACATTTTTCACCTTGGGTAATTTTCCTCCCCAATTCATCACTTGATCACACATTTTCTTGTCTTTTTAACGGATTTTGTGTTTGTTTTGTCTACATGTGCGTTACACATCTTGTTCTCACAATCTCACTATAAGTTTGTAGTCTGTTGTTCTTTCTTTACTGGTATTATTTGGTACTGTGCAGTATAGCAAGTACAATATTGGGACAGTACTGTATATGATTCAGAAAATTTCATAATCTGTAATCTCTGTCAATTAGCCCTTGAATATTGGCACACATCACTTTGACACTGACCGTAAATATTATCATAAATCTCACTGTCACATCAGCTTGTTTTTTCGAAGACCCTAAAAATTCTTTCACCCCCATTGACCTGGAGACAAGGCTACTCAGAGGTTCACCCTAACTATCACATGTGCCGTGGCTACAATCAATAAAACAGCAAGTACAGTACATGAAAGCCAGAGGGATCATTCAGGAGTAACTGATGGTAAACAGTGTCGATTAGATTGCTGATATTACTGTATAAATTGCATTACAGTATTTGAAAATCTACAGCAATTTTTCAACCCCTTTTATAAGTAATGTACAGATATTTTCTAAAGTAATCATGAAATTCCCATACTTAGCCAACAGTATATAATAGATATGTTTTATCATATCTGTGAAGATTATAATGTGTCCAGGAACTTCAGTCCAAGCATTATAAGATGTTGACTGAATTATGAAATATGTGCACTTTGTTCAACATCTTTCTAAGAAAGAACAACAACTACTGTACAGTTTCTCATTTCAGTCATACACAGCCACACATTTCATCATTAGTTCTTTTGGTCAGATTCTGGCCAGACTCACTACGTCATTACACATTCCTGCTGCCAGTGCATTCTGTGGAGGTTTTGTAAGGTTGTCTGGTACAGTTGACTGCAAGAATAGCAAACAGATATCAAATTAGATGTAATTTTGGACATAATGCAAGCATTCATTATTTTTTATAATTATAGCCTTGCAAATTTGTATTCATTACTGCTTCAACATATTCATTGCAACTTGAACTGAGATTGAAAATCTTTTGCAAGCACCTAATATATCTTTAGCATCCCCATCTCATTGCAACACTTAAATTAAAACCAAAAGGCCATGCAAGGACATATCATGCATTTATTCAACATCACCATTTCCATTTCAACCTTAAAAAAAAAAAAAAAAAAGGCTAGGTGTGTCCAGGTGGTGTGGGCGGCGGTGGAAGAAAGTAGAGGTGTATATCTCATATTCCCAGAGCTGTGTTAGGTCAGGTCAGGTCATATACAGTAACATAGATAGTATGGTTAGGTTTGGTAAGGTCAAGTCAAGTCGAGTAGGGCAGGTTACATAAGGCTGTATGAGGTGACAAATAATTATGTTTACATAAAGTCTGAGAAGAGAATGCATATATACCGGTATATCCCCTCAACTGTGGATCATTCAGGAATAGTACTCGTGAAAATATACTAAAGATCACTGATCTTCATTGTATACATCTGGTCTTCATGATGTAATATGAGTCTTTTACACTGTTAATGTTATTTAATGCTAGTCACTGTAACTTATTGTAAATAATAGTCCAGGATTTTAACTACAGTAGCTGTATTTGAAGTAGTGTAGTGATAGATCAGAAATGAGGACTCCATATGAGTAAGCCATTTATTAGAGTAAGTTCCAAGATACTATAATACTGTAGTGACAACACCATACATAGATGTTAAGTATACTATAGCATCATACAGGTCATCTCTTATCTCCTAAACCATTAACTTCGTGCACCTATTTTGTTCCTAATGAATGTGTTATAGTAATGCTCTCACACACCAAATACAGTATAATTACTTTGAACACCAGTAGCAAGAGCTTAGAAATTAAGGGCAAATGTGGATAAAAGTACTCATCACCAGTATTATTTCTCTTCTGGCATACAGCCGTTTGATCTTATACTTCTCTGGCCTGTAATTTGATGGTGGTAGTCGTCACCTTTTCACACTTACTTTCAGGTAACATTTTCACCATTTATCACTACTGTACTTGTGTTTTTACCTTGACTCATCATCATTCATCACCACTGTTTTCTTCAACACCACCACAACAACTGGCATCATCATCATCACCACTATCACCACTAGAACTTCTGCTTTCACCAACAGAACTACAACTTCCACCATTCCAACCTCCACTATTAAAATCACTACCACCACAACCTTCACCACGATTTCCCCTCCAATCATCCTCAGCCGAAGCAATCTCCAACCCTAAGTTTTCACCATCACTGCCACTAAAGGTTGATCCAGATTATTTTTCAGGGGAGCCAAGGAAAGACATAATTATCTTAAAATCTCCCCAAATCTGTAGTGTTGAAGCTTCACACCATCCTAAGAGCACACCACCATGGGACTGGTTTTAACAAAAGCCACAAAGAGTGAGATTCTTTTATTCTATGGAAGCCACCAGTCAACACCTAGAGCAGATTAGTTGGTGGGACCAATGTGTTCATCCCCATTGGAGGTTTTGTTTAGGGTTTTGAAATATATTTTGAAGTCAGCATTGATATTCTCAAGTTGAGATACAGCTGGTATCAGTGATTACTTCAATGAATGTGTGTGTGACATAACTGGACCCAGCAACAGAAAGAAGGTCTTAAGAGAGAAAGGGGAAATCCAGACAGTTCCTTTTGAGTCCAATATTATTGTGATAGTACAGTACTCTACCTCCCTGGGCAGACCTAATTTTATAACCCTTACTACCCTTTTGAAATACTGTTTATTGAAATTATGAGGTAATTTTTATTATTTTATTTAGTTTCATGCAGTATTTCATTAATTTATAGGCCCCTGCAAGCTGCTTTGTATTAAATATGATAATAAGCAGTAGTTAACACTATTAAATTTACTCAAATTTTCCTGTAAAACATTACTGTACAACCTGGATTTCCTGGTAAAAAATATAACAATTTACCAGGTTGTTAACACTTCTTAAATGTCCTCCAAATTATTTTACGGAAGAGGGGAGAGTATCTGTCCCTCCTCCAGTAGGTCTACCACTGACTACCACAACCACCATCACAACCTCTGTCATAACTATCATAACCTCCACCATCACCTCCTCCTCCTCCTCCTCCTCCTCCTCCTCCTCCTCCTCCTCCTCCTCCTCCTCCTCCTCCTCCTCCTCCTCCTCCTCCTCCTCCTCCTCCTCCTCCTCCTCCTCCTCCTCCTCCTCCTCCTTCCCAAGCCCCGGCCGTCCACATCGGTGACTCCTTATGTCTCCCCGTCTCTCCCTCTCGCTCTCTCTCTCTACGAACGCTCGGGGTCGCTAGCCACCACCCCCCAGAGGTCCCCCTACGGCTCTCCAGCCCGCTCGCCAGTGCACACACCCACGCACACCCCACAGTACCCAGGTGCGCACTAGAAATAAAAAAAGACCCTCCCTCCTCTGCCCTCCTCAGTCTTCCCATAATACCTCCTTTGACCCCTCTCGTTATTTTTACTTCCTTTTTATCATTTTTTATTCCCTTCCCCATGTCTCACTTTCCGATTTTTAATTCCAGTTCCTCTTAATTTCTTTCCCCTTTGTGTATTCCATTTCTCATTTTTTATTCCCATCCCTTTTTTTTCTCCCTCATTTTTCTTCCTTCCACTTTGTCTCCCCATCCTTATTTTGATTCATTTCCTTTTCCCTTTTGTAGTTCTAAAATTGGAGGCTACCACTTCCTTCAAGCTATGACACAAGTAGCACCTCTACTGAGGGAGTCAATTTAATGGCATAGTTTGAAGGAACTCTGTAGACAGCAATTTGTTTACAGCATCATAGACCCATAAACCAAAAATCCTTCCTCCTTCGTGACCTAACTCATCATTTTAATTTTTCTCTGCCAAACTTCCCTCTCCATCCATTTTTACTTTAGTTGTCAGAAGTTGCTGCCCATCCCAGTTTACCCTCAAAGTAATGCTTTAGATTTTGGGATAAATCCTGCATTTTGAGCTAGCTAGCTACATCCCATATTTTCTGACCCACTCTTGAGTCCTTCCTGCAACTACAGTAGTACCAATTTCACAGTCATATCCCTTCTTGTGCAGTGTAACACAACTAATCAAGAATGAGCACAGAAATGTAATTTGAAGAGATCTTATTGATAACATATCCCTACTGCTTCTCTTTACTCAATCTTGTAAGTATGGAAGCAGTAACAAAGCGTTGTTAGTAAAGTCTTCCTCACAAATGATGTTTTTGTGTACACCTTGTCTTGTGATTGTTGCCTCTTGCCTAGCACTTAAACCCGCTTCCATTCCTCCATGCTCCCCACCCAAGCTAGTCAGTGAAATTTGAGGGTTCCTGTTTCCTCAAAACTGACACAAGAAGCAGATTACCTTTGTGGTCTTTTATGTGATACATTTTGAGACATCATTGACCTCAGATTCATGGAGACTGTGCTAAGAAGTTCCATTATTCTTCTATTTTTGTCAAAGTTAATGATACATTTGGTCAAAGTTTATAAGGCATTTTTGAAAAAAAAATAAGAACACACCATGCAAATATATCACATGTCATTTCTTTTGTAACAAAAGGAAGTGATTACCAGTTGGAGTTTCACTATTGATTTTTTTTAAATGACTAAATTGAAATACTGTACTGTGTTCACCCTCGCTCCCAGTGTTTCATTACCACCTTTTCCCTTCCCCTTGAATGTGTTCTTTCTAGTTGTACAAACCTGCTCCATTAATTAACCCCATCAGCTAAATGGAGATTGGTTATCATTAATGTATAATGTTATGTAATCTAACTCATTCAGTATTTTGTTTTTCCAGCCAGAGTAAATGCATCTCTGAGTACCCACTTAGCACAGCCATGAAACATTATCTGCTTTGTCCTATTTTTCTTTCAAGTCTAGGGGGCTCAGGGTCATATGTAGGAAAGTTCAGGGATTGGTTGATGACAGTAATCAATACAGTAACTCCATGTACAGTACTGTATTAGAATATCTGTGGAGCCTTCATACCAGATATCAACATTGTTTAGCTTTTTTTTTTTTTTTTATCTTTCTTGCAAGTGGCCCTGAAACTTTGGACTGTACCCTTAATTGATCATAAACTTAAATTACATTAGCCAGCAAATGGTAGCCATCATTTTTTCTGATCTTCCCTCCCTCCCTCCTATCAATGAGTCTTTCAACTCTCTAGTGCTTCTCCAGGCCACACTCCGGTTTGTGCATTTTGCGGTAGTTGAGTGGTCCAACTGCCCTCCCTCTCCTTACCTTTCCCTTTCCTTTCTCCATACCCTCTCCTACTCTGTTTCATGTTTTATACTATCCCTCCCTTCCTCCCACCCTCTGTCTCTTCATGTAAACCATCCTTCATTTTTCCCCTTCTTTTTTTCTCTCTGTAAATACCCTCCTGACCTTCTATTTTCTTTGTCTCTCTGAATGCTTTCCAACTTTGTATTCTTTTTCTCTTTTCGAATATCCAACCTTGAGAGGGCCCGGGCCCAGTATGCTGTGGCCATACTGTTGTTTCTCTCCCTCATAAGCTTCCCTGCCACCCATCCCCCCTCACTCCCTCTATTTTTCTCCCTGTGCCTCCCACTCAATTTGTGCATCTGGTAATACTGTTGTAGTGTTTACTGTAGTACTCCACCACACCTCAAGTACTGCAGCGTTTGTGTTGTGTTGCGATCGTACCAGCACCTCTCGTCGTAATTCCCTCACCCTGCCATACTAACCTGTAGATGATATTCCTCTATTCTCTCACTTGCCATCTTATGCAGTTTGTTACATAACTTGTACAGTATACTCCTTCCTCCTTCCTTTTGTAGTTGGTCACCTGCATTACAGTATAACACAGTCTACATCCTTTCAACCCACATATAGGTGCAGACCATAATATTACCCACCCATGATTACTGAAGTGGAGTTTAAGCAAGATATCCTGTTAATAATAATGTTTTATTTACAAGCATAATATTGCGAGATAGACTTTCGAAGTGTTAATAAAAGATAATGTTTAAAGTTAAATGTAACAGCAGGGTGATGATAATGTAGAGGGACATTGTGTAACATGCTGCAAGTAAATGGTGAGAATCTCCAGGTGGTTGAAATATTTAAGTACCTGGGGGCAATACTGGATAAGAGATGAATATATGAAAAGGAACTGGATAACAGATATTTGTTTCCATATTGTCCTCGTGATTCCATGTGGAGTAGAAATTATGGACTGCACTGGTACTGTCAGCTGCATAAATTTACACTTGTCTGCATGCATGATAAAAACAAATGTATAGTACGTACATTTAATTACAAGATTATTAGCATACACTTGGTAATAGTGAGTTATGGTACAGTACAGTACTTAAAATATTTGAGAAAAGACTTGATCAAAATACTGTACAATACTGCATTTATCTAACATCAATTTATGCATATCAATTTATCAATTTATCAATTTATGCATATTGACATGAAGTGAATTTATGCTGTCCATTATACATTTGTGTAGCATATGTTACCACCCTGACATATCTAACCTGTTTGTATGTACAGGACACTCATTGTGTGAATCGTCATAACACTGGACAGAGCCATTGAACAAATACAGTACTTAACAAATTGAACAAATACTTCACCCTCTTGAGTAATAAAGTTAATTCAAAATTGTGTTGTGTGATGGCATGATTATAACTGTATAATGTGTATCAGGGTGGTCGTAGATACACAACTATTACTGAACATCTCTCATTTGGTCATTGGAGTTGCACATGACACATAAACATTTTCAAACCTGTTACAGTTTCTGTATACTGTACAGTCATTTTTTTATATATCATAAAATTTGCAACTGTTCAAACATAACCCTCTTGAAAAGTATAGAGATAGTTGAGATTTGCTTAGAATTTTCTATCTGAACCTTTAAAAAAATGACTGATAGTGTGTGTCACCCTCTCCCTCTCTCACTCACCCGCAAGCACTCTCTCACGCACCCTCACAATGATGTAATATTAGTCCATTGCACTGTCCTCTCCATTCACACACCCTCTTTCGTCGTCACCACCACTACCGCCACCGCCACCGCCATCACCCAGTGCCCTAACCCTCAGCTGAATTGACTTGCCCACTAACTCATCCTCACATGTATTTGATTTCCTTGCATCTCCTTATAACTCATTGGTGTTTACATTGATATTTAGTCTCCTGTGTTTTGACGTTACTTGCGTGTTTGCTGCGACTGTGGTTGTTGCAGCTCACAATTTGAAGCATTTTGATGATGTTGATGTGGAGTGTTTTACGTTGGTTGCATCCACGTAAGAATGTGTTGCAGATCTCATAAGCAGTCCGTAAACAAATTCTGAAAAGTAGTTGCATGTATGTGTGTGTATATGGATGTGTTTGTAGTGTACTTTGAAGTTGCTTGATTAATTTTTTATTTATGAAAGATATTTTGTGCGATTGTTTTTGTGTTGCAAGTAAGCAAGGTATAGTATTGATACTTTTATATACAGTATTTGTGGTGGCTCTTTATTCATAAATTATTGTGCAGTATCTTTTTACCATTGAAAATTAGACTTCAGTTTCAAAATTTAGTCCATAAACAGATTCTAGATGTTCATTTTCTATTTTCTTGATCAAGTAGAGTTACAACATACAGTATGACAGGTTACACAGGTGACTGAGAGACTGTTCTGTAGAAAAGATAAATTAATATAATGAATGGTTGGAGTTGTGCCTGAGACATTCTTGAGTTCTGTACAATTAAAATAAATAATTCCCCCTCCCTCCACATTTAACTTGGTGAACTCTTGAGTACTGTACAGTATAGGTAAATTTTACAGCCAAGGTCAAGGAAGAGAGTTCAGTCAAGATATAAGGTTCACAAGGTTACCTGAGCCCTATAAGGTAGTAGGTTAGGTGTGTTGCTGAGTAAATTTGTTAAGGTAATAGAACCTCCTCTAGAAATCTGTAGTCACTGTGTACATTTACCCAGAAATGTATCTGTATCGACAAGCTTTGAAACACTATGATACAGTTGGCAAATTAACTAACATCCCACTTAGGGAGGGTAGTAGAACTCTTTTTGTTCATTTTCACACAGCAGTCCTCTCCTTATTCCATATACCGTAGATACAAAACTTGTTTTTACCTACCATAGAGCGACATCAATATTCATCAGTCTTCACATAATGTTTTACTGTTTACAATATCAGCTGTGGACATTTACCTTCATCCATAGAAAAACAAGACTGCACAGTTCAGTTCAGTATTGTGATGCCTCATGAAGATGAGAATCCTCACTTCCCTTATGTATGTGTATGAGTACAGATGTAGTGTGTGTTTTGTTGTGGTCTTGCCTCGCAATGCACAGTAGCAGTTTGTTAAAGTTATTATTTATAGGAGTACGTACAGTATATCAAATGGTCTTTTTGATGTTGATTTTCAATGTTGTGTTAATTTCATTTGGTACTGTATTTGTTATTTGAAGGAAAGTATATACTGTAGTTGCATTTTTCATGTACTGTACAGTGTATTTTCATATTACAGTATATTGTTTTTCTGTTGAATACAGTTTTGTGTATTATTATTTTTAGGAATGTTCTAGCTAATATTCTTCACATTTAGGAGTACTGTAGTGTTTTACGTTTATTACAGTTACACGGTATAGTATTAGATAGTGTTTATTAGTTGTTACCGATATATTTTTATACAACACTTTATTTTAATACCGTCTTGCTTTCATTTATACAGTTTCATTCAGCATGTTGATATCTTATTTTAATCTCTTTATTTCCTGATCGTCTGCTAATCTACATCACTGTAGCCAAAAGTAAAAAAAGTAAGTCTGCCAAACATATGTAAAGTTTTTGTATGTGTAGTTTTCATTTTTTTACTTTGTAGCTTAGTTTTACTATTACTACAGTACAGTACTTTGTTTGCAAAACTAACATTTGATTAAAGACGCACCGATTATTATGACATACTGTATTTTGATGTAGAGTATAGTTGTTTATTGCTGTGTGTAAGACAAACTGCACTGTATGTAAAGTGAAAATTTCCCAACCTGATGTAGAAACGTACTGGTTATGATGTCGACAGAAACTTAACAGTACTTATGCTGACAGGCATATTAATACAAGGACTATATTATAGTGCATGCTCTTTCAGTGTTGTCCTTTACTGATTTTCTACATACAGTATTATTAACACAGGCATGATATAGCTTCCTGATAATTATGTAAGTACTGTAAATGAATAATCAAGACACTTGAAACAGCAAGAAGTGAGTACAATACAATACTTGACCAAATGTGTCATGTATCAGACAACCCTACTGCGTGTTCCAGGAAGGAGCATGCTGAAAATATCTTCTTTCTATCTGTTCCCAGTACCTGTAATATATTGTATTACTCTCTTGCATGCCCAGTAAGTAACGAGTCTGGATCCAGAACATGGCCTTGATATGGTGTTGCCTACTTTCCGTTCTCATGATCTGGTTTGCGTATGATAGAAATTACCGTAATTTGTTAACTTCTTAATATTACAGGAAAGGCTGGTTGGTAGGGAAGCTCAGAACACACTGTTAACTTTTTCTGCAGCTGATGGGTAATGTCCACAACTAAGATCAGTATCAAATATATGATTGGCTGAAATGTAACTCTTGATTCTATAGTGGTGAGCTTCAGCTGCAGAAAAATATATATATTGCTTTAGTTATTTCATAGAACTTTAGGTTTTATTAATTCAGAGTAAATGTTTCTAGGTGAGCCTTATATTTTTTATCCCAGTCAGCCTTTCCCCTTGCAAATTTCTAATTATTAAATCTTAAGATGAGTTTACTCCTGTTTCTCACATGTGAAATTATGCAACATTCTATCATCTCCTTCACCTTCATTGATAACTTTTCAGGTATCTTCACATTTGAAATAATCTTTAGCAATTTATAGTGATAGTACTTTGGTAGATTTAAGGTTGCCAATATGTTTGTATATGCTTGGGGTAAACTAAATATGCCCCTTTTAGTTGTTGCTGGCAAGTTTGGAGGAGACTGATTTCTCTAAATTATGACCAAAAGCACCACCTCAGTTCAGGTGGTATATTTTGTAGCATATTTTGGGGGAATTGGTAGCCTTCAACTTTGCTATCAAAGTATTATCCCATTTATGCATCCCCTTTGATTCATATTGTATTATCCAGTGTCCTCTACTTTTGTTTCAGATGCTTTCATAGGTGGTAAACCCCATAGCTACCTTGACCAGTTACAATCCTCATCTATACAAGTTCACACAGAATTAATAGAACATTAATTGATTGTATTCTTGTATATTTTCCTGATAGCATATAAGATATACTTTATGATTACTTTGAAGCACATTCCATTTTTATTTCCCATCATGGAAAATTTATAAATGCTGGCAACTTGAATCACCCTGAAAACATAATGATAAAATCCTGGACGGGGAAATCACAAGTTGTAAGCATTTATAGAAAGTTCATCTCATAGTAATAATAGCATTACGGAGTTTTATATTGTACTGTAATGTTTTATTATGAATGTGGTATTCCTTTAGTCATGTGTGCCTTGTGGTGTTTTCTCATCCTTCCTTCCTCTAATTTTTACTGTTTGTCTTTTTCAGCTAAAACCCACATAGATGCTACTTTTTATAGATTTACTGTACAGTATTACTGTATCCCTAAATGCTTTATTTCATGATTCTCAAAACTCTCCCCTTGTCCATTAGAGGACGTTTTTTCAATGCTTATGAAACCTAATGTTTATTCTCTGACTCTCTTCGTGTTTTATTTATAGTTCTGTGTTGTCATAGTTTCTGTTGGTTTACGGCATAGCCTACGTTTCTATGAGTGTACAGGTGTTATACAGGTGTGAGTGCTGGTATCGCAGATCTTCACTAACTGCCTTTTCTCCCAGTACCAATGGTTATATTTTCAAGTACTGTACAGTACAGTACAGTTTTAGTTAAAATAATGTCAGTCAAATGCAAGAAAACTCATGGGCCAAATAATGACAATGTTTGGTACACTGACTCCATGTAGTGTGTGTGGATATAATATCATACCAGTCAGTGTCATTACCAGGCTCATGTCTTTTCTTTCATACACCCCCTTAATTAAAACATGGGAATATAATGCATTTATGATTATTTTTGAGTTGCTTGTGCTTTTAGTTTGTGTCCAGTTCTGGTATTTGTTGTTTGTTGATTTTTTTACTATATGTTATCAGCCATTTTTATGTCATGCTCAATTGCTTGGGAGATGTATCCTGTCCCTCCTGAATATCTGCAGGTTGTTACAGTTGTTTGTTTTGCACCTCACAAGTTTAAAAAGCAGTTCTGGTTGCAAAGCATGCAACTATGATACATTATAATGATAAGATTCAGGTGGATTAGAAAGCATCTCCACAGCATATGAAAATGACTGTAAAACTAGCCATGTGTGTCCGTGATTAGCTCTTCATTTGCCACCACCAAGACAGGAAATGGCAGAAGAGTTAGAAAGTACTGTATCATGTTTCATAGTTATGGGTTGATTTTGCAGAGTTCATGCTTTAGTTTCTCCCCAAAGACAAATTTCAGTCTACAGTACACAGTTCAGTATCCACACTCACCACAGCTGTCACTCAGGGCCAGAAAATGTGATTAGTGGTAAAATGGTTTCATAAATATAGAGCCACTTTGCTGGTATTTATTATTGTTATTATTATGTTTCTTGCATAACGTAAGGCCTAATGATCAATATCCACAGTCACTAAGTACAGTACAGTACTGTACTGTAGTTAAGTCTTCACAATCACATTCTTCCAAACTGACTGCATACATTTCTGAAATCAGCCTTACATGATACCCATTGTTAATTAAGGGTTTGTATTGTTGAAATCTTCCTCGTCATTCCTAGTTGGTTCCTGTTGGTCAAGTCTTCTGTTCGTCATGCTACTTTCCCTCATTTATTTTTTCCTGGCTACTACTTATCATTATTATTTATATTTTCTCTCCCTCTTTCCTGTCAGTCACTTTCTTCTTATGACACATTTTAATCTCTCCTTCTTTTTCTTCTCTCCCTTTGTTGATGGTTTTTGCATCTTCCCTTCACCCTGTACAAAAACAGTAAATTTTTATCATACTCTCTGTCTTTTCTTCTCTTGCTACTGTTACGGAACCTAAACTATCCCTTCCTTTGATACCAATACTGTATAGCGACTTTATACAGGGGAGTGTAAGTTTCCAATGTTTGTAAGGATATTTTTTTTTTGTGTGTGTGGGAAACGGAGTGTACTGTATAATGATTTTTAATACATATCAAAAGTAGTCATGAAAGTAGTCACAGACCATGGAAACATACAACATTGATTATAGCAAAAACGGCTGAATCTGCAGCCACAAACCTTTACCTCTCATTCCCTTTCATTTAGATTTGAATAAGTGAAGTGGGTGTTGGAAATTGACACTAGCAACACTGATGATTTAGTATCTTTTTTCCTTTAGTATTGAGTGACTTATTTTATTAGTTTGTAGTTTTGCAGAGTCATCCATCTATGTGTAGAAAAATAATGTTTACATGTACTGTATATGTAGCAGTTGTTTACCATATTGTCCCTGTGTGATTTTGTGTAGTGTTTGTAATATATGTGCAAGGTTTTTTGGGGCTAGAACTAAAGTATTCTTACGTATGCCTAATCACATTTCATCCGCAGTAGTTTTAAGTACTGTACACTGTAAGGTAGTTTTAAGCAAAATTTTATTATTGTATTTAATATACCCATTCCACTTATGTCTAATCATTCACTCATGCCCTGCCACCCATTTGTCACCCAACCATCCACATATTTACTCTTGGTCGTCCCTCTAGCTAATGGGCCGTGTGCAAGATTTACCCAGATGCTTCTCTCACACTCTCTCTCTGAATTCTAATTGATTGACGTTTATGTAGCCTGATAAGCCCTCATGTTCTCTCGACCGGATGCTTCTCTCTCCCTCTTGCATTCTGAATTCTAATTGGCCATCACAAAATTTTTCTCCCCTCCCCACCTTCGTCCTGCACACACTGCCCCCTGGTTGGTGAATGTTTGGTACGGCCAGGCTCCTCCCCTCTGCCCTCCCCCGGACAAGGCAACTGGGAACCCCTCTTCCCCCCGGGAGGCCCCCCACGCTCCACCAACGGTAACAAACTCTCGGGAAAAGGAAGGTCACGCGATAATCCATTTCCCCCGTCCTCTGTTTAAGAGATCAATGAGACAAGTCTTGGGCACATTTTCTCTGCCTCTTGGTTGTCAGTACCAGGGTATCATTTCTCATTTGTCATCTAGATACCTCAGAAGTTAAAGTCTGGAGGAGTGAACAAAATATTGATCAGTTTGATGACCAAAGGACGGAGGGGAATGCATGTGCTCGTGTGATGCTGTACCTGCTTCACACACACACACACACACACACACACACACACACACACACACACCACAAGCTGAGTAAGGAGGCAGGACGGTGTTCTCTTGGGGGTTTCTGTCTGTCTCCTCCGTCTGGTTAATTGCTGCACCTTAGACCTATCTCTTAGTCACTTCTTACTTTCTGTTGTCCTTCCCTCTCTCATTCTTCATTTTTTTCTACCTCACTCATCCTTATTGCTGATTCTTCTCTTCTCTTCTCTCTTGACTTCTACGTCACTCCTCTCCTCTCTCCGCGTCTCCTGTATCTCTACTTTCCTTTATCAAAATTTCCATCTGTTTTTTTATCTTTCTTGTTATTCTCTCTGTCTCTCAAGTTGTTGTGAGTGTTCTGCACAAGCACTAATGCACTCATACAGTACTAACCATACATTCTTGCATACAGTACTTGTTTTTATACATTACAGTCCACACAGACATGGTCTAACTTATATTCACACACATTAGTCTATATAAATCTTATTTTGTAAATACAGTACAGTATACATGTACTCTTTGTACCAATGATACTTTATAGGAACTTGATACTTTGCAGTGCAACAATAGTACTATGATTCATATATACAGTATGGTATAGTGTATGGACATACAAATACCTAACAATATATTCACACATGCACTAATCATATTAAAATTCATATGGGCTACAATGTACAGTACACAAGATATCAGATATAAGTATCATATAGTGTTCTTGAACTTACACTTGTGCACTCACTAACACACATAAACACCTAGAGATAAACACACACACATTACAGCCGTGCACAGCTGCAGCATCAGGTAGATCTCTATTCATGGTTCCCTCCCTCCTTATTCTTCTCATCCCAGTAGTCCCCTGATTCCTGAGCTGTAGCTCACATTGTACTGTAGTTTCACCCCTTTTATCCCTGCTCCCTCCCCACTTAGTGTTGTGTGCAAGGAAAGTCATGGGCTTGGCTATGACAATGATAAGTACAATAGCTCCTCGAGGTATCTTAGGAGCCGTCATACTCATCATTATCGTCAACCAACCCATAACTTTTTTTTGCATGTGGCCCTTCGTTAAAGACCAATGTTGTGCGCTTCTCTAAAGAGTATTATTAGGGAATTCAGCCTTGTTTTAATACCATGAAGATTTTCTGCAGCTGTGACTCATATTGATAATATTCAACATTGTATTTAATTATATTAAAGGACCCATCTATAGATACCTCCAAACCATGTCAGAACAAAATCACCTGTGCTGAATTAGTTTCAAACATAGCTTCTGTCCACTAACAAAATCACTCATGCCTTAGCTGACATAATATTGTAACATTTAATGGCTATTTATTACTGACTGTACTAAAATATAATATGCTCTCCAGCTTATTTACTTGCACATATTGACACAAGGTTGACAACTTTCTCTGCCTTGATTTCAGCTTGCCATATTTGAGCCTGCCACAAATTGTTGTTGATTTGTACAGTCTTTGGCCCATGTGTATGAAAGTCACGAATTAGGTACTGTAGTGATGATGACTGGTACGATGGTTAAATCATTATATAAAAACAAAAGAGTCAGTATAATAGTCATCATCATTATCTCACCCATGACTTCATTTGCATATGGCCATTTATTGCATGATGGTGATGGATTTTAGGGCTTTGACTCTTCCTGAACATTGTTGTAGTTTGCCTAAAGGTATTATAGTCTGGTACAGTAGTTGTTTTGTTAATCATCTGTAGGTGTGCCAAAAATTCATCATAAATGTACAGCCTTAAAGTTTTATTAATGAAAGGGAAATCCATTTCTGTATTGTTGTTGATTTTTTTCAAGAAAGTACAGTAATTGCAAGTCTGTTGTTTTGAATAAAGGAATTAATCAAAGTAGTTTATGTACTGTAGAGTACTGGCATTCATTGGGTTAATATTCTGACACACCAACAAGTGCAACTTTGGGTATTCAAGGATACTGTTCGAATACAGTGTCCTCGGTGTGGTGTATTGACTAGAGAGGTACAGACAGGTGATGTCCCATTCCTCATTGTTGTTATTCTGTGAGCACCTTAGGGAGTAGGTGCTGAAGATGGTGCCAAGGGTTATATACAAAAAAACTTTATTGGCTGTTATGGTTACTCCTTACACCAGTCATCATTATTTCCTTACTTGTGATTCTTCTTGCATTTGGCCCATAACCTTACTGCTCATAGGTTCCACATCTCTTATGTTCTCTATAAGGAATTCCTTAAACTTCCGTTTGGTAGTTATTGCACCTTTTGTTGTTGTAGTCTTGATTGTAGTGATGATTGCACTAGTTTGCAGTGTACAATACAGTATTTTCTTTATTAGGTACAGAGATACAATACTTATTTACTTGTTACTTGAAGTGAAGTTTCTCATATTGAATGCCTTGAGTGTCTGTATTTATTTTATGACCTATTAATCATGGGTTTTTTTCTTGATGGTTTATGATGTTATAAATATATGTTTGTTTTTAAAGGACCTATAATTAACTCAGATAAAAGAAGCTACTGTTGCTCCAAACTATGCCACAAAACAGACTCTTTTAATGTAGATGTTTTGTAGTACAGTGTACAGTTTGAAAAAGTGAATAGTCTCAAATTAGATGAGCGTATCGTGGGCCTTTTATGTTTTTATATTTCCTATATTGTACATTGTACTGTATTTAACCCTTAAATGCAAAACTTCCCAGACTGATTGTAATACAAAACATGGGTGGCATATACCCTAATTAATAAAACTGCATTTGTTCTAATTATTTATTAAATCTGACAAATGACTGGAAAGGGTGACTCATGTACTAATCTGACCCACCACAAATATTAATTTTAACTCAAAATAGAATGTGGTTTTGGTAACTTGAAAAAAATAATAAAAAACACTTACTTTTTCGTGTTCCCTGAACAAAAATATTAACAGAAAATCTAATTGTTAGATTTAAGAACTGAAACAGTTGTGATTTATATTAGAGTGCCCTGCCTTTCAATCAGGATACACGCAGCTATCCTCGATGTCTCGATGATCAACCTGAAATGTCAGTAGCATGGTTTTACAAATCATGGGTGTCATAATATACCCTAATTAGCATATTGCTCATAAACTATAAAAACACACCGCTTCACACACTTCAAGTACAGTACATGGTGGGTCAGGAAGGTACATAGATGCCTAGTTCTGTGGAATCATTAGCCACATAGTATGCATGGTAAGTACCATGTCGTGGGTGGAATACACCCATGGTTTGCATTTAAGGGTTTTAATTTATGTATAGTACAGTAGTTTATTTTCAATTCTCTGATGTACAGTACTCAAATAACTTTAAAGTCTAAGATATTTTTGGGTGAATTATGTTCCTCCAGCTGAACCAAAAAATACTGTAACATCTGTATTGTGGCATATTTTGGAGGACTGTTTGGCTTACATCACATAGCAAACATTGGCATAAATCACGCCAACACACCAGTATGTGTACAGTACCTGAATTAATTTAAAATGGTGTGTGCAGTTTTATTCTTTCTCATCACAGAAATATTGTGGACCATATCACAGCATGAATAGCATATTTGGAATTTTTGCAACTTCTACAGCAAATATTTCCTTTGGGAACTAAGAAATTTCTCAAAATCAGTTAAATAGCATTCATATTTCACAAAACCTCTCAATATAAATAAAGAATAAAAAAAAATATTTGAGTACTGTACTACATTAATAAGAAACCACAATCTGTATGTTATTACTCTCTCTTAAGACTAGTGTTGTATCAACCTTCACACCACCACTCACTCTGTCATCCCATACACTAGTACCCCATCTGTGTCTTCTAGAATATACCTGATTCCACTCTCCAAAGGCACAGCTTTCTTTTCCAAAGTTACATGAAAGTG
This sequence comes from Petrolisthes manimaculis, assembly GCA_034508575.1. Taxonomy (NCBI): domain Eukaryota; kingdom Metazoa; phylum Arthropoda; class Malacostraca; order Decapoda; family Porcellanidae; genus Petrolisthes; species Petrolisthes manimaculis. The sequence continues at coordinate 41,289 of JAWZYT010004751.1, forward strand.
TCCTGAAAGGGTCTAACCATATCTCGCATGTGGATCTTGTACAGTATATTTTGTTAGGGTTCAAGAAACTTTGGAAAAATTTGGAAAAATTAGGAAAGACAGTTGTGTCTTGGATTATGCACTTCCACTTATTTTCTTCCTATACTGTACTGTGTGTTGTTTTAGTTGTAGCCATCCATTAATGTACAGTACTTCTGTATATTTCTACTCAGCTGCGTTGTTGTTGTATTTCTGTGTTCATACTCCGGCACCACTCAGTTGTTTTGTTTTGTTTTGTGTTTTTGCCCAAGTCGGCACCGCATGGTAAGTAGGCCTTGGACAGTTTTTTTCTTTATCTGGCAAAAGTGTACTGGATCCCTCATGTCATTTTTTAGCCATTTCAGAAAATGTACCATACTTTAGAAAAGAAGAGATTATAAAACTTAACTGGGATCTATTCAGAACATACGTACTGTTAAGGATATCAGCTGGAAGGATGTTACATTTTTGCCAGATGTAAAACAATGCACTATATAGTAGCATAAGTCAACTAACCTGATGTAAGTATTGTACCAGATACCAGTAGGTATGGTGTCTATGTATTGTGGGTTACCGATTCCTCCAAACTGAACTAACAGTTACCGCCTATGCTGTGGAAGTCTGCTTCATGGGTGCTTTGGAGGAGATAATAGCTTCCAGTTTACTAACAAAAATATGACTTCCTCAACTTCTTGTCATGTATTAAACTGCACTTTTGTGAATAAATTTGTACAGGTACTTTTTTTTTAGTGTATTTCTTTATTTTTTTGTTAATTTTCTTTCAGTGTTATAAAATTGCAGAAACCATTTAACTGCCATCCTTGTCACAACTAAACCACACTTACTTGGCTCAATCCTTGTTAAGCTAACCTTTCTTTCTCTAGGTGACATATGAACCAATTTGCAATAGTATTTGAAAGGGCTTTCTAGCAGAGTTACTATGGTAAATACTGTATTGTAAATTTCCAATGTGTATAAGAAAATTTTTGGGGAATTTAGAATACATAGTAATATTTTTCATGCATGTCTATGTTAATTCTAATGCTCCAAAAGGGACTCATGATCATTGAATATTTACACCATTGGCAGGATAAAAACCAATAAGTCAAGAAATTTGTAAATAGTTTGTATTGATGTTAATTTTTAGACCTACTATTGTAGTTTAAGTGAGTTTGACACTTGACGATTCATGATATTTGGAAATTGTGTGGACTTTTGACGTGTTGTGAATTTATGTGAAATACAGTACTGTACTACTGAAAACTAAGAAATAAAAATTGAGCCAAGTGTAGGGTAATTCTCAAGTCCAGGATAAGATACTGTATGACTGCATCTACAGTAGTAGTAAGCAGATATTCTAAGGATGAAAACTGATGCAACCATTCTCTGTCCATCCCCACCCCTCTCCTCTATACCCCCTCTACCTTCTGTCCTTGTTCCTCTACTCTCCTCTCTTCCCCCTCTTGTACTTTTCCTCCATCTGTCCCTTTTCCTCTCCTCTCCTCCTCCGGTCGGTCCCACAGCCTCTCCTCTACCATCTCCTATGAAGTCACCGGCGAGGTCCCCCATGATGCAGACACCCGCAGCTGTGGCTCTCTACGACTTCGAGCCAGAGAACCCAGGAGAGCTGGGCTTTGGTGTGAGTACCTGGAGTTTGTGTATGGAATGATAACTCTTGGACAGTGAAAGTGTACTTGTGATATTTTAATTTGTATAGCATTGTTCCAAGCTTAGGGTTTAGTTGAATTGGTTTTAATCTATGAGTGATATTAATACTTCCTCTGCCCCCACCCACTCCAAAAAAAAGGATTTTTAAAAATCTGGTACAGTACTTGTTAGAGAATATCTGGCTGTTATCAGCTGTTGTTTATGGGTATAGACCAATACAGTACTAGAATACTATTAATTATTTGAACTAAATTATGAGTAAGCACTTGCCATCTTCCCACAGGAGGGTGAAACAATCACTCTAACTCAGAGGATTGACGAGAACTGGTACGAGGGGACACACAAAGGCAAGAGCGGGCTCTTCCCCGTCAGCTACGTCAATGTCACTGTCCCCCTCCCTTAGACAACTTGACCAGTGACAAGAGTAGGGGAGAACAAGGTTGATGGAGAGGATGACTTCACAATTTTTTTTTTTTTTTTTTCCTCTATGAAGAGTTTATGGGGACGACTTCACGACTGATTAGTAATTTAATAAATTTGAATCTTTGAAGAAAAGGTTATAAGGATCATCAAGTTGTATTCATTGGTTGTCAATTGTGGTGGAATATAAGGTTAATAGAATGACAGCACAATTTATGGAAAGAGTTAATGTGAATCCTTCCTGAATGTGTAGGAGGTGATAAATATTGTGTTGCACAGTTGAATGTAAAGGGCTCTTAAGATTGTGTTTATTGGCCCTCAGGAAGCTTAGCATTTCCAAAATTGCAACATTAATCTTAAGCAACATATTGGTGATTTAGAAAGTATTGATGAGGGATAAACTTCAATGAAATTATGAATGTACATGTATGTACTGTACAGTATATTGATTATTCCAAGTTGTAGAATGTTAAAGGGAATGAGAATGAGACAGTGTGCACTTGATGTAGGATATAGGTGTTGCGTCACATTATTTAATAAAGTTAAAGTTGATGAGAAAAGTACAGTAAATACAGTAACATAATTTACTTTACTTCATTCTTAATTAATATTTAACTAAGTCGTGTAAGGAGGATTTGTTTTTAAACTGTTACAAGTAAATAAGTAGCTAGATGTGGGGTTGTTGACTTATGATTGATAGAGAATATGAGACTATAGTAACGTTAGTAAATTTATTATGTGTCTGTCCTCTGTAAGTGTATGAAGGAGCCTAAGTACAGTACTCTACTGAACAATACTAGAGAGGGTTTGGTTGAGGTAAAAGGACAGGCAAGAGGCCTGTGAAATTGAAGGGTGCTGATTTTTCTCAACTATATCACAAAACGACACCCATGTTTTGAAATTTATATTGTGACATACAGTATTTTGAAGGCATCAGTATCCTCTGGTTTGCTAATGATATCACGTTCAGGCCCCATAAGAATAGGTAGGAAAGGTGTGTAGAGTGATAAGGGAAGAGTGCTGAAAGGTTTTGCAAGGGAAATAAGAAGGAAATTGAAAAAGAAAGGATGTAAATACAGCTAATTAAAAGAGAGGGGTAAGGAAAGAGTTCAGAAAAGCTAGAAGGTAGCTTTAGAATGAGAGACTTCAGTAGAAGAATGTTTAGGAATATGGAAGAGAAATTTTGTTCTTTGAGGAGATGATAATTGGAGGATTTAGAAAGCATGGTGTATGAAGAAGTTTTAGCCATAAAATAGGAGGTAAAAGGTTGAAGAAATGGGGTTTTGGTGGAGGACATTTTTTATGAAGGAAAATGTCATCCTTATGTTAACATTGAAGTGAGTTACAGTATTCAAATAATTTTGTACATCCTTCCAAAAGCCTGAATCAAGAATTGTGATTAGATAGATTCAGAAGAATATAATTGTTGAGATACAGGAAAGAGAAATTAATTAACCAAATTCATTTTGATGATTAGCCTGAATCAAAAGCAATTAGCCAGATTCATATCAATGATTATTCAGATTTGTAATGAACTGAAATAAAAATATGATAATTATTGGATAGGAGTATTGGATGCAGAAGAGTGAACTCCTAGTGAGCCTTTGAGCTCTCTTGAATAAGTTGTGTGGACGGGAACAGTTGAGGGAATTCCAGGGCAGTGGGTCAATCAGAGGGTTTGATGATGAAAACCTTTTAGTCCCCAATTCCTTCCCCTTCTCCTCCCCCTCTGCTGTGTTGTCCCCTAAAAAGCCTTTCCCTACCCATCTGCTCCCCCTTCCCAATCCCCACTTTTATCCCCACACTCCTTCCCCCCTCCCATCTTTCTCTTACCTGGATCCAGAACTCAGCTCTCACCATTAAAATTTTCCTACAATCCTTCTCACCATGTGAGTTCTGGCGTGTCCCATCTCGGTTCCTAATTCCATGTATCATATTTCTTTTCTTCATTTACGTGTGATAGTTGCTTTCTTCATCGTCCCTTCTCTGTCAATCCATTATTACTCCATCCACCCCAGTCCTCACATATATATACAGTACTGTACTGTAATCAAGGTTCTGTCTTTCTTGTTCTATTTTTTGTTACTTGATTTCCTTCCTACCATCCATCCATCCATTCATTCTATCCTGTCCCTATATATCCATCCCTCTTCCTCATCCTACCATGATCTCCAGTAGTTGTGTGTGTCTTTGTTCTCTTGTCCCATTTTGAGACTTTTATCAAAAAACATGTGATGGTACCTTTAAGATGCTTCTCTAACACACGATGCAGACAAAATGCACCTAAGGGGGGTCAGAGAGAGTCCAGTCAGCTGAGTCCATGCACCAGACTTGTTTCTTATACTGGGTGAGGTGCAACAAGAGTCACTGGTGAAATGATGATGGTAACTGATACCATGACTTTGTAGACACCACCATACTGTAATTATGGAGTCACCTTACCAATCATTGAAATTACTTGCCTAAGTCTTTTCTTGCAATTGGCCCAATATTCCAGCCAATACATTTTAGCTTCAACATATAGAAAATGTACATGAGATGCACATATAGGATTTATGTGTGATGGATTAGTATAATTAGTTGAATTAATGTTCAGCTTAGACGTTGCTTTTAAATTCAAGGATAATAAAAACAAAGTTTGAAATTGATATAGATGGATTAAAAAATTCAAAAGTTGTACCTTTAACATTTTTCATTGGAGGAATATCATTTTTTTGAAGGTACCATTGACTCCATTTCTATAAGGGCCACTCTTCAGCGAAGACAAGTATCTGGTAATGAACACTGAACCCTGAACCTTGGCAAGTTGTGAACTCTACTTGAAGCATTAACTTTCAACCGAATGTTTCATATAGAGCTCACACCCCATTTTAGTGTTCACATCTTACTTTGGAAAACTTGACAGTGCTGTGTGACCCTTTGTAGGAGTGGGGCCAAGTGTACTGTAGACATTTACCACTTTCCTTAATACATTTGAACATCACAATTAAAGTTCTTCGCCTTGATGGTGTGTGCTGCAGCCTCAGTGACCTGTTGTACAATGTGTTGGTGTTGACATATGACACACCAACCATCTGGCCCCCCTTGGCGATCCCATCCGATGTCTGTATTGTTGTGCTGCATCGTTCATGTGACTCCAAGATCCGTAGTAAAGTAGCATCAGACCAGCCAGTGGTTTCAACTTTATACTGGACCAGCAAATTTATAAAGGATTTAATGTGATTGTGCAGAACTGTATTGCTGAGTTGCACATCCATGTTCCTGATATGGCAGTTGAGGGTTGCAAGTAATGACAGAATTTTCATTAGTTACTGTACCTGCAAAATTGGATTAATTATCTTGCATAAACTAACCAGTAAAAGAAAAAAACCACTGGATGCCATTTTCGATTCTCAGTTTTTTCTAAAAGGGCCCAGGGGAACCTTTACGTTCAGTGACGAATTTAAGAAGAAAAAGACGGGCGATCCAGTTTCCTTCCCCATCATGTGTGTTGAAAATTGTGACCGCCACTCAAGATGACAAGTTTTGGTGCTGACTGTTGACGCCCCAGCAATGGTCCGTCACGGAGCACCAAAATGTTTCTCAAATCCTAGTGTCTTTGAAAGTCAGCCAGTCGGTGTTTAAACTATGTGATGTTTTTCTGTGTCTCTGATGTTAAATAAGTAAATTAAAATATTAAATATACAGTATATATATATATATGTATAAAAAAAAGTGTATCTATGGTAAAGTTGGGAGCGTTTTTTGCCTTTTAGTGAATCAGCGCACGGCTGTATTTTGAAGTGCCGTGTCGAGGTGCCAGGGATGATATTAAGCTTCAATAAATTTTCTTCTTTATTTTTTACATCATTGTATGACTTAGGGACACTCCACCCACCCAGCCAGTGTCAACCTTTGTCTAATAGGAGGAGGAGGAGGAGTAGGAGGTCTGTAGAGGAGGTGGAGTGGGTCAGACAATGCACTCATACATTTCCAGATGCAGCTTTCTTGCCATACCATAGAGAAACTATACAGTGTAGTAGTCTGTTTATCTCCAGCTGATGGTAAATGTCCTCAGCCAATATCCCAGAGGCTTGTGATTCATGCAACCAGTCACAGTGAGTCCGTGTAATATTTGCTGCAGACAGTTACATTCAACTAGAGAAAAACATAAACTAGCTGATGTAGGGTGCAGTCAGTCTTGGCTTGTGGTGTGTTTTGGTTTACTTTCTTTCATTTTGTTTTTTCATATGATTGTACAATACAGTATATTGAGTTTTCTAATCTTTATGTATTGATAGAAAGTTGTAAGGTGCAGTAGAAAGAAACTTAGCTTGTGCCACATTGAGAATACCAATAGACTCCACATCTGTTTCTCTTTCTTTGAAGCAACCATGTTCCCAGAAAGTAGCAAACCAGAGAATGTAGTGTTGTAGACTATATTTGTGATGACTCAAAATGTCTCATTCCAAGCCTGTTACAAGTTTTGAGGGTGTCATTCTCAAGCTGTTTATGAAGGATGTGATTTTTAAAGCTCTTGCTGCATTAAGTCATGTTATGTTATATATTTTTGTTCACTAAGTGTTGCAGTGGGTCTTATGTGCGATGAAAGTGACTGTTATTCTTAAGGAAATGAATTAAGAATAATATATATATATATATACATATAAACAAAGATCTATAATGTGCCCAGACATTTTAAAGAGAGAATTAGTTAAGGTGATTGATGTAGAAAAATATTGATATTTGTAGAATTTAAGAAGCTTCTCAAAGTGCATGTCATAATGATATTTTTCTTATCTTTTGTTGTAAATAATCCACAGACTCTCAATTTATATTTTTTGTTAACCGTGTGTCTAATTTATATACTGTATTGTCCCCTAGCAGTGATTCTACTGAGTGTAAATGGAGGAATAGGAACGTATGTGTAGCTTGCCCTAGTGAACCTCTTTGTTTGATAATGATGGAAGCTGCCTGCCGTAGGACTGATTGTCCTTGTATATCCTAGCCCAAGTGCTTTTTATTTATTTCCTTTTCCAGATAACCAGTTATTAGGCTGCCACATCACGGTCATCACCACATGATTCATTAAATATTGTGTTCATCTACAGCCACCTTCTTAATGGCCCAATTATTTCAACAACTTTTGTATCTCACTGACATATTTCCTTCCACATCCAACATCCTTGAGGCTCAGGGCTGTATACTGAGAAGATCATGTTGTATGAAAGGATGATGACTGCATGTAAACTATAGGGAGACTTTGTACTGACATCAGTGTGGGTCCCATGACTTCTCTTGCATATTGGTCTAGTAAGACATAAAAGGGATGTTGGTTGGTGTTTGGCTGAGTAATGTCATGAATTGTAGTAAGGTGATATGTATGCAGTATGATGCTTGCTTTAGGGGTGTGTTAGGGGCTACTGATTCATCCAAATTGTAATGAGAAACAGATGATGCTGTGCCTCACTAAAGGTGGTGTTTCTTGGCACAGTTTGAAGAAATCAGTAGCCTCCAGTTTGCCACCAATATTGCAGGCCCCTAAAATGTTGCACTAGCTGTCTTAAAATCCGAATTATTTGGATTTGTACAGTCTTCTCACTTTAAACTGTTTTCATGCTACTCTTGTATTATGATTCATTATTGTTATTCGTTATTGTTTATCCCTCGGATCATCTCGTAAACATAGTCTTTGCATTTGCTTTTTGTTACTGAATCTGGGACCATACGCAAGAAAACTTATAGGTCGGAAATTGACAGCAACTGATACAATGTCTCTATACAGTGCTTGGAGTAATTGTATTGGTCATCATCATCATTGCACCCATGACTTTCCTTGCTTGTGACCCTGGGAGTGAGGCATATAATGTCCATGCAGCTAAAATGAAAATTATATTGATAGCATTTGAGAAAGCAGGTGAACTGTTATTAAGTAGTTGTGCTGGTACTGTATTGCTGGTGTATGGATGAGTACAAGTTGAGTACGGAATAATTAGTTCAATTCAGTCACTCGTTAAGAAATCTGTATGTTGGCATTTTAGAGGCTACAAATTTCTCCAAACTGTGCCACAAAGCAGCTCCTAAATTGAGAGAGCCTGTTTCATAGCATAGTTTTGAGGAATTCGTAGCATCCAATTCACTAATGTCACAGGCCCCATAAAGTTAGAAAAATATCTAGATAATTCCAAAAAATATAAAATGTTCAGGTATTTTGCAGGGATCTTGGATATTATTGGCGAAATGGAAGCTACAGATTCCTTTATACTGTTCCACAAAGCAATATTCTACACCAAGGGAGTCTGTTTCATGACATACTTTGGAGATATTTTTAAACTCTAATTTGCCAATAATATCACACATCCTTTAAATCATTACCAGGCAGGTGGAACTACCACTTATATTATTGTAGTGCATGGCATGTCAATATATTGGTTATATACATTTGCATAGAATAAGATAATAAATTTAAAAGATACTGAATGTAGTGGAACAGATGGCACAATAGGCCTTAGATAGCTTGATTTGTGTGAGGATAAATATTACTGGATTTAATTCTGTATGGAACAAGTTATACAGTGTGGTACCTGTACTGGATATACATTACAGTGTGCAGTAGGCTTTTGATATACATACCACTAATATATTGAAGACGATTTATTTAAAGGGAGTCTGCAGATTCAAAGTTTAAAGCATTGGATACATCTGGGAAGACATTTTGAAGGCCATGAATAAGGGATAGAGCGTAAAGCGTAAAATGAAGTTGAAATTTTTGTGGCACTGTATGTCAAAGGTCTAGTGCATGTTCTGTATGTTATTGCTCTGTACTCATGCAGTGGTCAGATGGATGGTTAGGGGAAGCATGCTGAGGACTTCTTACTGATTTTTGCAACACCTTTGTATGTAATTTGAGTTGGAAGACATAGCATCAGTTTACTTTAAAAGATGAGGATAAAAGAGGTTTGTGTTTGGCCAATTTATTCTTTTTGCGAAACTTGTGTAATCTCAGAATGATAATAATAATAATACTGTAATAATAATAATAATAATAATAATAGTAATAATATTAATGATAATGAATAAATATGATACTGATGAATAATAATGAATGATGAATGTTATGTTTAAGTCATATTCTGGGGGGTTGGACTTCCACGACCCAAGTTCTGGTGGTCGTCAGTAAATGAAAATTAGGGGGGGGCTGTGATTATGTCAGTAAATTGGAGCCTACTGACTCCTCTCAACTATGCCATGAATCAGACTCTGAGTACTGTATTAGATACTGTTTTGTGGTACAATTTAAAGGAATACCTAGCCTCCAATTAGCTGACAATAACAGCATTGCTCTCTTAATGAAAATGTTTAATGTAAGTCAGTGTTGTGCAGTTTTGCAAATGATAATTATCATTTGGTGGTACCAATTTTAAAGTTTGTACTTCTTTCTCTTCCTTTTACTTAAGAACAGCAAACTTGTATACTTATGAATTATACTTATTTGAATTTATATGCTATACTAATGTAGTTCATATTAAATGGAAATTGAACAAACATTAATTTTGAAAAAGATGCATTGTTTTTAAATTGGTCTAGAGTTGATCTGAAATGCTCATAGTCTGTGTTAACCCATGGTTGGTCTTCTTGCTCATGTCAGTTTGTAAGTTGTGTTATTATATGTTTTTTAAGAGGGCGTGATGTTGGTGGTGAACTGAATGCAACTGATTTCTCCAAACTGATAAAAAACTGACCATCAATAAGTATATTATAGTAGTCTGTTTATAGATGTTCTTTTTTATGGTACTCTTTGGAGAATACATTAGCCATCATTCTTCCAGCAACATTATCCCCATTATTGGTTCGGTTGGGTTTGTTTTCTCTCCTTGTCCAGACTGTTCTTCCCCCAAGGTGCACAGTTACCGAGCTTGGAGCTTCACACGGCCCCTTGCTGTCAGGGTATTGGTTCGTCTTGTAATATGTGCTTCCATGAACACCACCCAAGTTGTTATCAGATACATTTTGAGGTAACTTTACATTTCATAGTAGGGTAACATTGAAATTTTGAGATAACTTGATATTTCTGTAGTAGTACAACATTGCTTCAATAATATTGCTGTATGATGATTCACTTACCAGATATAATCTGGAAACCTGAGCAGGATTTGACCCTAGTCAGTGAATTGGAGGCATTTGATTCCTCCAAATTATGCTATAAGATGGCATTTGTCCAGAGAGAATCTGCTTCATGGCATAGTTGTTTCCCTTTACCATCTTAGTACTAAATGCCCTGTATGGCCTGGTACTAATATTTTGGAATTAAATGAATTTTTACATTTTGCATTCTTATTGTTGGTTTGCCAGTCTCTTTAAGCTTGAATTGTGAGGTATGATTCTTGTATTGGAGGGAGTGTCACTCCTTCAACTCATTAGTGATACAGTATAATGCCTCCAATTCTAAAATCTAAATTGTTCATACCTAGTGAGAAAGGGAGATTGTAACCAGAGGCAACTGTACCCTGTTCATCATAATTCCTTAAGTCAACAATTCAAAACCCTCATGATTCATACCTTTTGTGATTCATCACATTCTCTGTCACACAAAAGCCATCGAAGTGTATAGAGACAGGAAACATTAGTGAACCAGCAGGGTGACGGTGAAGCTTCAGCATCAGTAACTCAGCAACCAGTCAGCGTACGGCGATATTCATATCTGTGCTGGCCTTCTGGAGGACTCAGCACATTTGATTCAGCCCAAAGGTTAGAGTTCTGGGTAGTATTGCCTATAATATGTTCAAGACCAGTAATATAGCCAATTTTGGGGCATAGGTATAAAACTAAAAGAGATAAAATTACCCATGAGGGACTTTCTGAAGTTGGTGACCCGTACTTGTTTTTAATTAATGCTGGTCTTAACCAGCATAAAAATGGCTGCAGTTATCATGAACATCCAAATTCATATATGCCATGAATATGTTTCTTTATTTTCATTGCTATTGTTGTATTTGTAATGGAAATGCCTTTTCTCATTTTACTTTTTAAATAACTTAAAAATTCAAATTCTCTCTGTAGTGAACAAATCCCAATCAGATGGTCCCTTACCACTGTGAAAATGTCAGTACTATACTATGTCAGAATCTCCAAGTCTGGGCTGGAAGGGAATGCAGCTGAAGTTTCCCCCAAACTAAACAATATAGCTCTCTATCTTCTTGCTTCAGCTTTCTATCTCAGTACTGTTCACTACCCTCTTTCTTATAGTACTACTGAAAACTTCTGTGACTAATGTCTGTAAGTTACATGTGAAATAAACGTTGATGACATGATACACGGCGGGTTTTCCTATTTGCCCTCCTTTACTGTACTGTACAGTATAATCATCTTTCTTCATTGTATTGGTCTACTGTCTGAAATCTGACATTCCTTTCATCTATATACTGTACTTTTACTCTGTCTTTTCTATTTCGTATTCTCTGATTTAGTGCCAGATGGTTCCTGTTGCCTGGCATGGGAACTGTATTATTATCATGACCTGGCCTAAAAATGTTAAGGAAAGTCTGGTAGTGTGTGTCTTCTCCCTTTCCCCCTCTAGTCTTGTCGACTCTACTCTCACTACTGTTCATTAGGGGCCATATTGGACCCAAGCCATTTCCTTCAGTTTTTCAGCTGTTCCTTCTTTACCTCTATTTCTGCCATTTTTCATGTACTGTACCTCAATTCCATCTATTATCTTCGTGCTTGCTGGCCCTCCTTTATATCTCCTACCTAGTACCTAGTGCTTTAGGGTAGTACCTAGTGCTTTAGGGTCTTCCAGACTTTTCCTTTCGTCTTCAATTCACCCCTCTTCATGTCGTCTCTTTTTCCACCTCCTACATACTGTTATACTTCTCCACCCCCTCTCTTTGGGGGGTGTAAGAGCCAGCTGTAATTCTTGGCTAAATTAATATTCATTCATTTGCACATTCCATACTATCAACACACACACACACACATAGTCATCTCCTTCCTCACTTTTACCTTCTCCTTCCCCAGTAGCCTACTTCACACCCTTCAAAGTTACACTTTAGCAAAGTATTTGTTTTCCTAAATTCGAATTCTTTTCCTAATATATGTGGTCTAGGTTGGTGCTGTCATGGAGTTCGTGTGTCAAGGCACTTTCGTTTTGTAAAGCTGCCCGAATGTGTGTGTGTGTGTGTGTTCATCATCATCATCCTTTAGTTTAAATATTATGTAACTCGTGCATTTTGAACATTGTACTGTAAGTGTAATGCCTCAATAAAGTGTCATATTCAAATTGACCCGCTTCCATCCCTGCATCACACCTCCAGTACATACCAAGGAAAGCACTACATATACAAAAAAGTGCATTAGATCAGCAGTGCTGTTATATGGAGCAGAGGCGTGGTCTCTGACGAAGAAATTAAAAGATGAGCTGATAAAATACTGTATAACAGAAGGATGTTAAGAGTTAAACAATGAGCTATATATGAAGCATTTGTCCAATCCATTACATTGGTAGTACTGAACTTGTAGAACAGGCAAGAGTATTAACTGTATATATATACTGTATATTTCTTATGACGTAGTTGTGCCATTCAAGCCTCCCACGCCACCCATGCAGCAGGATCATAACTGGCTGCAGTCCCCGAGGCCACAAGGTAAGCTACGCAGATCGTGATACACAGGTGTCTTGTGTTGCACTTCACTAACCAGTATTTGCCACTAGCATGACCAGGGTTGTATTTGAACGTTGAAACCACTTGACATTATTTTGATTATGTACTGAATTGACTTTTAACGGACAATAAATAATTTATTTGGTATTATTAATTGCGAGTGTCAGACATTATGATTGTAAGGCTTAATTAACTCCCTAATCAACTTTCATGCGCATAGATTCCAGAGTTTGATGGGTACCTATACAAACGGCGAGATTACACCATACCTTCCACACTCATCACCCAAACTTTTGAACTACGATTAAATACTTATCTTTACTATTACTTACAACTTGATCTATACCTATGCAAAATCGATCCTACACCTCTCACGCTTCCCACTCCACACCCATAATGAATTCCACACCATTAATTCTCGCTCGATCTCACCGCTACACTCTTAATTAATATCTCGCACATTTCCCGCAAACCCAACACCACCCACCTCTCATCCTTCATGTTTAGAAACCACTAAACTATCACAGGCTTCGAATACGGGACAGTTTCTAGTCGTATATTATCAACCCGAGTAGGTTATTACCACCGACTTTCTCGCCCAGTCAGCCAGCCACTTTGTATAAGTAGGAGAGGTCAAGGTTCGCCAAGCATTCCAGAGAGAGACAAGAGAAAGGATAAAGTGAAAGGCAGGCATACCACAGGACCATCCCTCGTTAGGTTTAAGCAAGCAGCAGGCCTTTCTAAATAAAAAAATACTATATTGCATACTTTTGTCGTGTTCATCTAATTTAAACTGAACAAAGAGGGGATGGAGTGTATTCACCACACGATTTAATCGATTTGTGTAGACGATTCGTAAAAATAAAAATTAAAGAACTTTACACGTCATTAGTGATATATTTCAATATGCGAAGTACACCACTATACCTTCCTTTTTTTATCACCAGACCATGCACCAGACATACCAGTTCACTGCAGTGTCAGACGTATAATAATATCAAGTATATGGTAAACAGTTATCTGTTTTACCGTCATTTCTATTGGATTATCCTCATCATACAATGTAAAAAAATAATCAAAGCAACTATTATATCCCATGTCAAACTGTTAAACAGACAACTCAATTGGTGTACTTTGGTTCAATATTTGTATGTCGTTGAAATCTCTTAAGAGTTTTGCCTGGACTCTCTTTATCAGTTGAAGATAATTATACATAATTGAACAAACATAGCAGGGAGAGTGACTCCACTCACTATTACTTATTTATAATGATGAACTATACAGTAATTCAGTGTTGCGAATGTGGTAAAAAGTGCAGTACGACAATATCCCCCGACAATCCGGCAGCATCTGTCCGGCTCAACTTGAGGCAACTTCAAGTGAACTGTCAGAATGTCAGTCTGGCGTGGGCCTCAGAAGTTGGTGGATTGTTAACGTGTCTACACTTGTTCGAACCGACATTGTTTGCAAATTTGAGCAAAGGACCTAGTGACTATTTGTGTTACCTATTGTGATGCTCAGCCACCTGGAACACTGCTAGTAGAGGTATGTTAAGGTGTATAGAGTGTTGTTTCAGTTGGCAAGGTTGGTTTGGGGTGCAACAACCTTGACTTACTCGCCCACGTGAATTTAAAGACAATATATTTACTGTTAAATAGTTGTTCTGATATTTTATATTCCAAAGATATTTAAAATTTTAGCATAAATAATTTAAATTTAGAATAGGCAGCCAATATTCAATTAAATATGGAAACAATTATTGTCAGCGTGTTAGTTTTTTTATGTTATCAGATAAAAATGAAGGCCACTGTTTCAAAATACCCTAATATGTTATTGCTCGGTGTGGATCTCTAGCTATTTCTATGTAATGTGTTAGAATAGGTCAGTCAGTTGTTTCCAAATGAGATTTCGTATCTCAAATTTAAGCAAAGGACCTAGTGACTATTTGTGTTACCTATTGTGATGCTCAGCCACCTGGAACACTGCTAGTAGAGGTATGTTAAGGTGTCTAGAGTACAATAGTGGTACAATAGTGTCAGTGTAGAGCTGTATTATTGGGACTTTAGGCTATGAATATGATTGTTTATCATAGGCTACGATTTCCACTGTACAAAAATTGTACATGCAATGTATTGTACTGTATAATAAGATATGCATGTTTATTTTATAGATATGCATAATTTGGTTGCAAAATACCAAGGTTATAATGCTTTTGTGTGTACCGTACAGTATATGTTTAATTAACAAGGACTCATCCCTGGGCTAATTTAATTGTCTTTGATTGCAGTTTATTACGGTGTTTGTCTGCTTTGTTAACAGTTATTAGAGTTGAGATAGTATTAATAAGAGAATACAATCATTTGTTTGTTACTGCTGTACGGTCACGGTCTAATGTTGTCACCTCTGGTACGCAGGTACGGTACAGACGGCAGCATAAATTCAATTCACGTCCATATTGCTAATAATTATGACCAGATAGTTGCATTTTGTATAAGTTTTTATTCCAACAACATACGTATTTTACCACATGTATTACAGCATCACTATAGCTAATACTTAATAATAATAATAATACGCAGGGGGAAATGAAGCGAACTTATGCTGCCAAATTAATTCCTCGCGACTTATGTATTTATCTCTGAACACGATCAAACCAGATGATGTTACTATTATGCTGGACAAGAACTCCTGGATTTGAAGAGCTATGGGTTTTATTATTACACTTATTCGAGAAAGAGGTTTTTTGTCTCTCAATTCTTATTATTTTCCAATGCAAATTGAACAACTATCGAAAAGCCTTTTCGTCGAAGTAGTTTTAATGAATTTTATATCAAAGTATATTTGTTTTTTTAGTAAGGTGGACAGCAATATTAAGAATGCTTGTAATTAGTATTGTTTGAGATCTGGTGTGAGTTGCACGGAATGTTGGTAGCTGGGGCAAACGCGTGACCCGCCCTGCTGAATACTTGTGGTGAAAGTGTTGGCTTGGCTGTAGTGAGGTGTGTGGTGGGTATGTATGTACAGTATATATGTTGAGGAGTGGTTTTACCGGTGTGGTGGTGGTTGATAGGTGGAGGTAGTGGGTAGAGGGGGCGTGGACTTGTGTAATGGTGGTGGGGTAAGTTTTGTCTGTGGGTACATCATGCAATATATATGTTGGTTCTAGGTGGGTGGGCCTGGAAAGTAGTGGGGATGTGTCGATGTCAATTATACTGGTAGATCAAAACTACAATAGGCTACAGATGGTACCTCTCACAGGCTAATAAAAAAATTCTGTGGGATTCTATTGTCCCTATCTAGACTGCAGCTTCGAATAGATAATATTATAAATGGGTAACGATATGCATTGGCAGTGAATGTATGCAAAGTAATGGTGAAAGTTATGATGGAATAGTTTAGTGCTGATAGGCTTGTTACCGTACGTGGATGTGATGTTATCGATGGTGGTGAAATGATGATAGGGTTGACAAGAGGGGCGTGTTCGCGGTGGTAAGAGGATGATGTCTTAGTGGTAAGGAACGTGTTAGGTGCGGTCATAACTACGGTAGTTGTTAATTGTGGCAGTGGTTAATAAGAGCAGAGTGGACCTACAAGCGTTGGTGATTGTGTTGGTGGTAGCTATAAGCCGAGAGATGTGTAAACAACATTGGCCTCGCACCGGTGTGATTGAGTGATGATATTCGGTATGTGTGTGTGTGTGTGTGTGTGTTACGGGCTGGAAGTCATGCCACCCAGCGCACTAGCCTAACTCTCCCAGTCATAATAAGCCTAATTATAGTATCTATGCCACTATGGATAACTATAGCCTACACTCGGGTGTCGCTCACGTAAGCCAGGATGCCGAGTGTGTTTCGTGAGGAGCGTGACTTGGGTTGTATCACAATAATTATCCCACACACGGTATAATCTAAGCAGTGAAAAAGATCCGTCCTAAATAAGTTTACTGGTACAGTAATTGTGTGAGTGTGTTCAGTTTTTATCAGCAATGTAGGTATTACAAGGATGTGTGTTGTTTAAATATTAGTTAAACATGATATACGATCGAATAATTGAGTAGCACGTGTCTTTAGCAAGGGTTAATGGTCTACTTTTTTAAATGAATGAGTCATTAAAGAACTTCATTCCAGGTGGTAGTTGTAAAAAAATGATATTGATGAGAAATTTGGCCGACTCATTTCCCAGGAAATTATGGTACCTACCGCTCGTTGCACATAACACGTGGCCCGGCGCTCCCAATATGGCATCAGGATCAGTATGGCTCGTTACAGTATTTGATCAGCCGCAGGAATGATGATGATACCTTAATGGAGCAATATATTTTGTGGGTTACACTGGAGGCTGCCGATTCCTCCTAACTGTGCGAAGAAACATCTAGATTCTAGACCAAATGAACGAAGTTAATGTAGCCCGTTTCTTTGAATAGTTTGGAGGAATCTGCTAATCCAAATCTACCAGTACTATATTATACCGATTGTTCTGTGATGTCTGCGAAATGAAGGTTAATTCTACTAATCTATGCCACTAATCAGCACATGTGTCGGGAAAGGAATCCCATTAAACCTTCAGTACGTCGAATTGACATACCGGTACCTTTTAACCTTTAACTGTTCTTATACGGTACGGTACGTCAAAAGTATTGCTTATTTGGGGTGATTTGGAAGGTTAGCTTACTGACTCCAAACTGTGTGCCAGGAATCAGACCACTTCAAAATTTCAAGGAGGGAATCTGGGCCAGTATTTATCATAGCGAAGTTCACTCCTTGGTTAATAGACTAACTTTGTTCGTTGGCATCCATTCATGACAAGGACAGAACCCTACACTGATTTGTAACTATAACATAGACTCGTACAGTACCGTACTTCAAGAGAAGGAAATTTGTCCACTGTTTTGAGATGAGCCTGAAACACTGGCGGGGTCAGTATTGCAAACATACAAACAAGTGAGAATTCTTAGTGGTTTCTTAATTCTTAGTAGCATTGGTGGCCACTAAGATCAGCGAATTGGAGACCCCAATTCCTCCAGACTGTCACAGATCAACACTTGTAGTCAATACTGAAGGAGTCTACTTCGTACCATGATTTCGAGAAGGTTTATTCCTTGTACAGTTGGGGAACAAAGTATCTGGACACCTTTGATGACTTCTGGTAACAATGTCAGTGATAAACACGTTAGGAATAGATAAAATATATTCATTACTACATAAGGATAACTTATATTAGGTGACGTCGACCAACCACAGACAGTGAAATAAAAGTTATCCTTCAATTTATAAATACTTTCTCTCATTGATGTGTTTACTTTTGGGGATGTTGCCAGAAGCCGCCAACAGTGTTCAGATACATTATTCTCCAACTGTACAATGTAGACCACCAGCTTGTAATACTGTATCGACGTACCGGGAGCTCCCCTCAGGCTGTATTATTAGCCCATCCCATGATGAAAACGATACAGAAGACTATTGAGGGGCAATTAAGCAAGCACACTGGTACGACATATGCTTTGCTTTATTTACCAACCTTAAACAACGGCTGCAGGCTTGCTTAATTTTCTCCAACTAATTTATTTGTGTCTCGCAGGGAATTAAGTGCCGGAAACGCCTTTTATGTATTGCGCTGGCAATTATTACCGGTATTACGTTTGTTCAAATCACCACTCCGATTATACAGTATTACGATTATGCTTCATCCTCGCCACCATCTACACACATGAAGCACTGATTGCAGTTGCCTTCACACCCATACCACACACACTTCTTGCATTATTCACATAGCTCTCCCCAGCCCCAGCCCCCATGTCAAGATACACGCTCCTCTTAAGTACAGTACGGTACGGTAGCTCATTTTCATCGCACCTATTCTTGTCTTCTGTCCATGTCTCTAGACTCTAGAGCGTCAGCAATATTGTATAACGTTACCGTACCATTAATAATACTATACTAAACTAATCTCACAGATGCTGTACAATAAACTTTTAATCGATTAATCAGAGAGCTCACACACCAAGTCTGCCGCCGGAAAGTCCAGTTAGTTCCGTTGTGATTACCGTTTGTGGCCAGCGGGTGGGTGGGGTAGAGGGAAGTAGCAGTTACAAATAGGAGGCTTCGGTACTCAATTAATATTTTGGCACGTCGGAGAGGCTTTTCGTTCATTTTTACTTTGTAACGATGTTAGTATTATCTAGACTGAATTGGTTCTAAATATTTCTCCTTCATTCACGATTAAATTTTACCCCCACGTCAGAATGATAAATCTTTTGTCTTACTGATCTGCACATTTGATTTCAGAAGTAGTCTAATGTGCCCATACTTTCGTATATGTATTTCGTTATAGGCTGCAGCAATACTGAAGAAACTTTGGAAGCGTACTATAATATATAATGTGTTATTTTGGGTATTATTTGATCTAATGTTTCACTATGGATTTATCTTGGCCCTTCACCGAGGTTAGTGTCCGCCCTTGCGGCCTCGACTCGACAATTGCTTCAGGAAAGAACACGAGAGAGACTGCTTATTCCATTTTTTGTGAGCGTACAGTGTATCATCAGGTGCCGAGAGAGATTCTTACAACCCTCATGCCCGGAAGTAAATTACAGAGCAATTCTAGGCCTTTATTTTTTTTTCAGTTCATTTCGTGACTAGGCTACTTGTCGGCAATCTCGGCTGCCAACCACTAGAGTTGATACAAGATCAAATTGTCAGCCGAGTTATCGAAATCCAGACCATGAAATTATATATATAGAGCTCGCGTTGAGGCCAAGTTTTTAACTACCCAGATTACGGTTATTAGGTGGAGTAACCATGATCAGATTTGTTATATGCGTAGTATAATTTCTAAACCTATCATCGGGTGTGCTGGGCTCAAGTACCGACACGATCGCGCGTCTGACACTTTCGCTTTGCTCGAAGTCCTTGGGTTGATAAGAAATGTATTATGTCTCAATTGTCCAGTCATCATCGTGCCATCTTGAATGTGAGAGTTAAGATTACGTGGAGATAGTGGTCGGTGTTCCATTCTATGTTTTTTGTTATTGTTTTTATGCTGTCAGCTCCAGTCAGTCACACGTGAACCTTTGTAAACAAAAACTTTACAACGTCGGCACCGCTGTCTCGCACACCTTCACACACACACACTTACTTGGATCTATTCTATTTTATTCATACACTTCAAAGTTTAACGCATATTTTCTACACACTGACTACCAAATCGATAATATTTAAAAAGTGGGCTGGGTAGCTTGTTAGTACAGTACGAGGCGATTATGCTTTGTGGGTATGGTGTAGGAGGCCGTTGGCTTATGTGAACAGTGTGTGTGTGTGAAGATCGTGGTGTTTGATAGCGGAAGTGTGAGATTGTATGTGTAGCGGAGATGTGTTTTGTGGACGTGTTATTCAATGCAAAGGGGAAGTACTGTATATACTCCATCTGACGTTCAGTAGCTAACCATAAACAGTTGCTTAGGTCTTCATGATTATATCCCCAGACGAATTTAAAGAAAACTGCAAGACTCCGATAGTGTGAATGAATACGAGGATAAAGGTGTGCTGACGGTGATGTTTGTGTAGCCTAGTTAGTAGACGTACAAGAGGCAGCTAGACCCATTATTCTAGCTAAGCACTCCCAGGACGCGTGAAGTGGAGTAGGCTAAACACAGGCGATCACTGTGTTGTGGTTCGCTCTATTGCTGCGTTTACTTTTGGAAAGGAGGCTAAATGCAACCGATACTTTTCTGTTTTGTGGCTTAGGCCTACATTGTTGGTGTCTTTACTGTGTTGGAGGTTAAACCCAGCGATCATTGTTACCTGGTACTTACTTCCACCAAGGAGGATATTATGGTTTGGGTTCGGTTTGCTATAATGTTGTCTGATTGTGTTTGAAGGATTACGCACAAAATTACAGTGATAGAGGAGACGTAATATAATTTTTACCCTATTGTAAGATAGGCATCCATTTTTGTTAGGCTTCCCTTGCTGGAGAAGGTAAAGTTTAACTATCCTTTTATATTGTGGATTTCTCTGTTGAGTTTAGTTTTCGTAATATATGATAAATTCAATCGATCCTTTGTCCTCGATTATAATTTCCTTTGTTGCTTACATGGCCTAGTAGGGGAAATAGAAATGTGCGCCTCGTTTACAAATATATATACTCTGTATTATATTATATCGTACAAAATGGAAGGTTACACTTTGTTTTGGGGTGTGTAATCAACAGTAAACCATTGCCTAGAAAAAAAATCTGTCGTTTACTCCACTTCCATCGTCCTGGGTGGAGTAGAAATTAAGGGTTTGGAACGGTACGTGTGCTGGTGGGTGTCGGGGAACGAATGTTGTTTGCGGTATACTCGTACGTGTGCAAGATATTATCAACACGATCCTCACGCAGAATGGTAACAAGTAGCACACTCCTACTTCCTTTCTGTCGCACATAAAAACTGCAGAGTTGCGTGTTGGACGACGATCTGGGTTGAAGGTCATAGATCAGTAGTGGAGGTTAGGTGAAGTGAGCAATGTAACTAATAATGGAGTGACACATAGTGGACTTGAAGGGAGGTGCATGGTGGTGGTGGCGGCCCGTTTGGTGAAGAGAAAATTAATGTACTTGGTCAAGTTTTCCCAGTTGCTGTAATATCAAGTTAAAAAAATAATTGCTGCACACACACACACACACACACACATGGGAGTATCAGTACCGAATGATATAATCTTACGTTTGTGATTTCTCGTAGCCTAGTTGCTCACTGACCACCTCGTGTCTTGTTTTAATTTAATTTGTTTTGTTTTTTCCTCATATAATATCATGTGCTGGATATCTGAAGCTTACCGCTGTTGTCCACACTTCTAAGTAGAGAATGACCTCAGCGTTGACTCAATATGGTGCTTTCTTCTAGAAATACAGGCCTTGGTTACTATACGTTTATTCTACAGTATGTTATGTATGTATGTATGTGTGTTCGTTCCAATTCATTCGACAGCATTCTTAGCCCATTAGGTTTGTGTAAGAATACGGGGCCCAAGTTGAGATGCATTTGTGTGTGTTCCGGTGGCCGACATTCCCTCCAGTGGGCCCCCTCCTTCCCCCACGGTTCCCACACAAACCACAACCGCTGTTATAATGGCCTGGCCACCCCACACTAGGAGCTGTCAGTGTCTAGGTGGGTGGGTCTCGCCTGTGTGTGTGCGCGCGCGCTCATGAGTTTGATGACTCTTTGACTATTTCCCTTTACATAAACCAACCAACCTTCCTTCCTGTCTGGTTCACTCCCACTTCTAAGCACAACTCTAAACTCATTTTAGCCTACTACTGTATATGCTCTCATCTGTACCCTTCCAGCAAACATGTTTACGTTCTCCCTGCCTGCTTACCTGCTTGTGTACCCACCCTACCAGTTTGTTTCACTGCCATTGCTCAGTCAACTCTGTGATTTCCTTCTCGCTCGACTAGCTATCCATTTATATACCTTCCAACTAGTTTCACTCACTACTCTCCTCACTACATCTTCCCTCCCTGTTTGCTTCCTTGCCAACGTTCAGATTAAACTACTTACTGATCGTCTTTCCTCCTCTATTACACAATCTCTCTGATAACCTCCACATTCCTTCATTTACCAAGTTCTACTTTCGAGGCTTACTGGTAGTCCTGCTTAGCTATAATTGGCACGTAACGTAATTATCTCGACTCTATCCAATTACCTATCCCCTTTCTCTCTATCATCCCACTCGGCTAATTGTATTCAAGTTCACGTTCGAATTATCAGATGCCGTGTTAGCCTCTTTGGTCAGGTACTAATAGGCTATAGTGCGGTATAGTACATACATACAGTAGCTTTTAATTTCACCACCGATAGATGGCTCTGATGGGAATCTAGGATGGCTTATGTGTCAGTATTTGGTATAGACGATAACAAAAGAACGTTGAATATACCGTATATTACTCAAACTGATGAAACTGATCACTGATAGGCTAATCCCACAAGCAAACGTTTCACCGCTAATTTGCAGTCCCCTTTTGTTCTACTTTTCACCTGCCCAACTCGAAATACTGGTGTTAATTTTGAGTAGCCTGCTGGGCTACTGAAATAGTACAGTACAGCAGCAGCACTATGAATTGTGCTTCTCGGTTCGTTGGTATTCATTGAAGGCGAGTAGAAGGAAGTAGGAAGCACTATAGTTGAACCAAAGGACTGAAGAGTATATTATGCTGCTGGAATACCCGCTTTTCTCTCCTTCCTTGTCCGTTGCGGTTGATGAATTTTGCATTTTTTCTTTGACTGAGACTTGACAGTTTTCCAGTGGTAGGTATAGATTTATTATTTTATTATATGTTTGGCTATTCTGACCCCTTTCCCCATCTATCAATATCACCGCACCTCTTCATCACTCCCCTTTCATCTTTCCATCTCCACTCCCTCATTCCTCCCTATCGTATCTCCCCACACTCTCTATTCTCTCCCCCTAGCCACCACTCCCTATTCTACTCATTCCCTCATGCTGCCCAAAAAAGTACAACAGCGGCCGGCAGCATAACGGTATAATCTGGAGGGCGAGCGGGCAGGTTCAACCCCTCAGCAGTCAGGGAGATTGACCGGATAAAACTCCAGCCAATGGCACCCCTACTCCCCACTCTCACCCGCTCTCCCTCCATCCCCACACCCACCAGCCCTCCCTCCATCCCCACACGTGCACGGTTGACTCTTTGGTGGTTTCTCATGTGACTGATGTTTCATATTTCCGAGGTTTGTGAGCAGATATTGTTTCTTGGAGTGTTAGAACTGATGGTGATGGTTTTGTATGCTCGGAAACCATCACTGTACAACTTCAGTTCTATCTAAAGGCTCTTTGAATGATGGAAAACGTGCATTAAGAAAAATATTACGAAATGGCATCTGTTCCCTCCCTCTAGCCCTACGTCTGTACAGGTGTGGTGATTTTTTTTCATACACGGGAGAGGCAACGCCACTGAGATTAGGTTCATAGTCAGATGATAGATTAAGGTAAAATTAACCCTTATATCCCCATGATGTCATCCCTTGTTGGTGGTCTTTTCTCTGAATTCACGTTCTTGGCTGATAATTTCTTTCAGATGGTATTTTGGATACTAACAATTATTAGCAGTTGGCAACCATGCATAGGCTACACTGGGAAATCAAAGTACCGAAATGAAACCAGTCAAATGTCAGCATATTATTTCCGGGTTATAAGGTTACGGGTTAGGCTACTTAACTTTAATCTGTTGTCGATTGATATTAGGATTATCTGTTCTTATAAAACTTAAATCACAGTAAATATCCCTATCTCGTATAATGATATTTTATATAGCAATATCCTTTCCTGGTATAGCTTAGAAGAATCGATTGCCCTCAAGTTTAGATTACCACTTGTCATTAGAATAATACAGTGAGCTTGTTTCCTACTGACGAACTTGAGTGACGACAAAAAGTGTATTCTAGGACATTTCAAACCTATTTAAAATTACCAAACTCCAAAGCAGATGTCAAAAATCAAAGAAACATCTATTGTAATAAAATCTGCATTGTGTGTTACCAAGGACTTGAGAGTGTGCAAGAGTAGCCTAGTAGACTGACTTATGCCGTCGGGGCCAAGGGTGAGAGTCCCGTTGTATCCTGCCGCTGACCCACCCTTACTGGATAATAATAAGAAACTCCTTCACCTCATGTTTCAGTCATTTTCACAACTAGTGGCTTCTTTTCATTTTTGTGTTTTCTCGCTTACAGGGGGCTGTGATTATGTGGGAGAGTTTGTAAGGCTACTTAATTAGTCTGTTTCGTGGCATAGTATGGATATATTAGTGTCCTTCAATTGGTGTGTTCCTTTTCCTACTTCAGTCGGTTTCACCACAACACACCACCTCCACTGAAGCACATGAATCCCGTCTAGGTAATGAAAACAACTGTGGAGAATAAGCATAGAGATATGTATGTATATACCGTAGTTGAACAAAAGAGATAGAGATAGCCCAGTATGAAAGGGGAAAGATTAAATATGACCTCTCGTTCGTCGAATATAGTAATACCAGTAATGAATGTCTGAGCTGCTGGAAAAAAGAAAGAGAAATTGGCTTGATATATAAGGGCTGGTGTATAACAGTACTGGAGGTGGGTGTGTTAGAGAGGCTGCAACCTTTCTCTATCTCATGTTATCTTATACTCCCTTCTGTTTTTATCTGCCTATGCCTCATGATATCTTAATTTCCCTTTCTGTCTGTCTATCTATCATGCTATCTTTCATTCCTCTCTCTCTCTCTCTCTCTCTCTCTCTCTCTCTCTCTCTCTCTCTCTCTCTCTCTCTCTTTCTGTGTGTGTGTGTGTGTGTGGAACCTGTTTGGGGAATGGATAATTGACACAGGTGAGCCTTTCTATTGGTTCCCACACATCCCACACTCCTACCTACAATGTTTCTCTCCCCACACACAACCTCTTCCTACCAGTCTACGCCCCACCTTTCTTACCACCCCACACACACACATACACCTCACGCACACACTCCTTCCCTTCCCAAACGGTTGTGATAAAAGAATTTAAATCGGCAACTTTTTATGGAAGAAAATGTAGAGACTAAGGCAATTGTTGTAAAAACGTGAGCCAAACTTTACTTGAAATAGAGCCTTTTTTTAGTGAACTTTTTGATACTGTGAATTTTTTTTCCCTTGGTGCTTGCTGTTCCCTCTCTTCTATTTTTACTTCAAGGTGTTTCTGATCGAACAGTCTTATTTTTATTATTCTAATTTACACTCACTCGTACAATATATTATAATTTTCAAGACTGTGTTACTGTATTCCTTCCTACCTGTACTGTATGTTATCTATACAGTATACTGATGAGAGCCTTCACGGTGTTGCATAATCCACTACATGTTTTATAAATCCCTTTTCATAATTACTGTTTGACCTGCATCTGACTGTAATAAGAAAATTGTACGTTCGTTTTCACTTGGCTTTGTTACACTGATAATGTTGTCTGCCTTTGTTATTGTTGCTTTGTATGTGTGTTTGGCCACGTGTCTATTGTGATGCTGCAGTGTGTGTGTGTGTGTGTGTAGGAGAGAAGGGGAGGGGTGTATAGCCTGTGTGTGTAATTATTTTGTGTGTGTGGTGAAAGGGAGGATAAATATTTGTGTGTTAGCATGTTCTCTCTCTCTGGCTCTTGCTAACCCCTCCCCCCCCCCTCTCTCTCTCTCCCTCTCTCTCTCTCTCTCTCTCTCTCTCGGGGCAATAAAATGTACAGAAAATTATGTCTCGTACCACTCGCCCGTTTTTCTGTTTTTTCTTAGTGTGGCAAAAATGTCCCAGTCTCTTTCTCGTTGATTACTTCACATATCGTACGTGTTTGCAGTAGATTCCAACGTTAATACGTTGTATTTTAAGGTTCTCAATCCCTTTTTTTGTTTAGTTTTTTTACCATTCCTTTTCTGACCACATTCTCACCTGTGGATCCCTACAACCAAATAGCCATTAGCCTACTGCGGCAAATACTGGAACTAGGACATACAGATTACAGTCTATAATTTATACTCTACATAGAGTCCTTTCTCTTTCCCCTCTTCTCATCTCCCTTTCCCTTCTCATCTCCCTTTCCCCTCTTCTCATCTCCCTTTCCCCTCTTCTCATCTCCCCTTCCCCTCTTCTCATCTCCCTTTCCCCATTTCTCATCTCCCCTTTCCCCTCTCCACACCTCTCCTTCATTTTTACACTTCCCATTCTCATCTCCCATTCCCATCTCCCCTTCCCCAGCTGATAATTTACAATGCATGTCGTGTCTGGTGATAGGCTAGCTAGCGGTGTCAATGCCAGAGACCCCTTCTTGAGTTACACAAACACATGCACGCACTCACTTACAGTATTATTAACTCACACACGCTTACAGAAATATTATGTCTCTCTCTCACACACACACATACAAACACATGCACTCACTTACCGTATTATTAACTCACACACACTTACAGAAATATTATCTCACACACACACAAACACACGTAAAGAAACTAACTTGCACACACACACTTAAAGAAACAATAAAACACACACACATACACACACACTTAAAGAAACAATAAAACAAACACAAACACACATTTATAGAAACATTAACTCACACAAAAACACACTTACAGAAATATTAACTAAAAAAAAAAAAAAAAAAAAAAACAGGTTAGCTGAGGGCGGAGTTAGGGCGTCCACCTGTACAACCTCCGTGTTGAAAAATAGCTAACCTTGCCCTGCTATATATACTTTCCAGAACAACAACCCCAACAACTCTTTCTTACCTTTAAACACAAAACAAGGTAATATGGTAAAGAGGAGGAGGAGTTGGTTAGTTAGTTAGTTGGTTAGTGGGGGGTTTGTTTGTGGTACCTAGATGATTATGATATGTTCGGTTTTAAATAAGCTGTTGTTGTTCTGTTTTTTTTTGTATTAATCTTGATAGTTCGGTAATTATTATTGTTTTTTTTTTTTAGTCTGTTTTAAATCTTCTGTTGTTTTTGTTAATCTTGCACTACTAATAATGATAGCACGTTAATTAATATCTTGTAGTCTGTTTTAAATCCTCTGTTGTTCAGCTGTTTTTTATTCATCTTATACTATTAATAATAATGATAGTGCTGTCATTTAGTTTTTGTATTATTATCAGCTACTGACTACTGTACCTGTTCCTGTTAACCACCTTCTGTTCTCCTATATACCTCCTCCCTCTCATCACGTGTAACCCCACCAGTACAGCACAGTACATACTTAACTATAGTGTACTGGAAACACCCCCTCCCCTCCACCACCACCCTTCCTACTTTTCCCATGCTTATTTTACGTCTGGTTGACTAGTGGTGTGGATGTGGGTCAGGTGGGGGAGAGCTAAGGGAGTGTGGGGGCGAGCTAATGGAGTGTGGGGGAGTGCTAGGGAGTGTGGGAGAGAGCTAGGGAGTGTGGGACGGACGTAAAGAATGGATGAACTTTGAGAAGATTTTCTTATCTGTAGAGAAGAGTGAGCTACAGGCAAGGATACATTAGCAGAGCAGTGTGTGTGTATGTGAACCTCTGAGATACACGAGCAGAGCAGTGTGTGTGTGTATGTGAACCGACGAGATAGTCTAGACGAGCAGAGTAGTGGTTGGTAGGTTGGTTGTGTGTGTGTGTATCGCAGAGATACACGAAGAGAGAGAGAAGAGAACCGCCGAGATATACGAAAAGAGCAGTGGTTGGTATGTTGGGTGTGTACGTGTGTGTGCGTGCCAGGCTCTCGTTGTGTGTCCTTCAGCACCAGACCACTGAGAGCTATTATTATTGTCATTGTTCCAGGTGAGGGGAAGGTACTAGAGATGGTTCAATTGATATTGTTTACATCCAAGGTCTGTATCGTCTCTCTCTCTCATCCTACTACAACTAATGCTACTATACCGTCACCACCATTACTACTATTAACTACTACTACTACCACCACTATAACCACCACTTTTATTAACTACTACTACCACCACCACTTCTACCTCTACTACTACTACCGTACTATTATTATTATTATTATAAACTACCACAATCCCCACTTCTACTTCTACTGCTGCTCCTGTCTCGTGTTTTCTCCATCTACAAAAAATCCCTCTCATTCCTCTCTCCCTTTTTCTCCCTTCATATTCCATCCTTGGGCTGTCCCTCCCAGCCGTAACGACGGGTGGTAGATGATGGATGGATACACACACACAGTCTTCAAGGTTTCTATGTCCTACTGTGTACTGCCATAGGCTATCCTTTCTCTTTTTCCCAGTCTCGTACACACCCCTTCTATCTGTCTGTCTGTGTGTGTGTGTGTGTGTCTGTCTGTCTGTCTGTCTGTGTCTGTCTTTATGTGTGTGTGTGTGTGTGTGTGTGAGCTTCAAGGTGACAGGATCGACTCTACTAATGGTGTGTGAATATTGAGTCAACCTTTGTGCACAGAAATGTTACCTCCCTTACACTTGTTATTCATCACACCTTCCTTCACCACCACCATTGCTACTTATTCCACCTATACCTATACCCTCTTTCCTTCACCTTTGCCTCCTACTTACAGACATAGGTAATACTCGTTAACCTACTGTTCCTACCTCATATTGTTATTCTTTAATTCATCATATTCCTCCTCCCCCCTCTCTCCTCAATCCTTTCCTCTCTTCCCTTCCATCCTTTCCTCTCTCATCCCTTCTTTCCATCCTCTCCTCTCATCCATTCCCTTTCATCCTTTCCTCTCTGCTCCCTTCCCTTCCATCCTTTCCTCTCTCTTCCTTTCCCTTCCATCCTTTCCTCTCTCTTCCCTTCCCTTCCATCCTTTCCTCTCTCTTCCCTTCTCTTCCATCCTTTCCTCTCTCATCTCTTCCCTTCTCTTCCATTCTATCCTCTTCTCCCTCCATCACGGTACATAATACAGAGATGGAAGGACAATATAATCAGTTGTTGGGGACAATTCGTAACCCTGAATGTTTCGGCTCCATGGAACCGAAAAATAACTCGTTTCTGTCTTTGCGATGACTCAGGACTATGTGAGTCAGTCATCCAAGAGATAAAGACAAAGAAAAAAAGGAAGATTATGATTTCATATTAAAAAAAAATTAAGTACAGTATATAACTACCGTACTGGTATAGATTTACTTATTTATTAGTATGCCATGTATACTAATTAATATTATAATTATTTTTATTGTTGTTATTATTATTATTACTTTGTATTTCGTGTTTTTCTTAGGTGCGTATAGTTTTATTTATTCTTGGTGTATATTGTTACGTTTCTCCATCCATACTATCCACCCACTGATCTATCCCTCCTTGAGTATTCACCTTGGTGTGGGCGAGGATAGTGAATACTAGATCGGAGTGTAGGAGGTAAAGGACAGGTCGTAGGTGTTTATATATGTGTGTGTGTGTGTGTGTGTGAGAGAGAGAGAGAGAGAGAGAGAGAGAGAGAGAGAGAGAGAGAGAGAACAGCAGAAAGGTTCAGATAGACAGGCAGACAGACAAGATTATAGACTACTCCAAAAAGACCCATACTTACAGATAAATAGACGAACAGAAAAAAGAGGTATATAGAAACTGACATTAACAAATAGAGACTATACACACACACACAAACACACACACACAGACACACACGCACACACACACACACACACACACACACACACACACACACACACACACACACACATAATATATCCCAGGTGGTGTGTAGGATGTATACAAAGGACACTTGTGGATATATTATAGACAGGTGTGTGGGAGAGAATGCAGTCGTACAAGTAGCCTATATGGTGTGTGTGTATGTGTGTATGTGAAGGTGTAGAGGAAAAAAAGTATGTGTACGTGTATGTGACAATGTGTGTGTCAGGAAAGGTAGAGTGAGTGAATGTGTATAGGGTAGATTTGTGTGTGACTGTGTGTGTGTGTGTGTGTGAAGGTGTAGAGGAAAATAATATGTATGTGTGTGTATGTGAAGGTGTAGAGGAAAAGAGTATGTGTTAGTGCATGTGTGTGTCGGGAGAGATAGAATGAGTGAATGTGTATCGGGTAAATTTGTGTGTGTGTGTGTGTGTGTGTGGTCGTATTGAGGGTAGGGAGTGTAATAGCAACAATTATGGGGAAAATAACAGATAATGGAGATGATTGAGAGATCACCACGCGAGTTGATTGAGAAATTAGGCCAACAACGTTTTAGGATTGATGGATGGTTGCATGGATGAGAGAGATAGAGCAATTGCATGATACACGAGCTGCAGGCTGAGAGAGAGAGAGAGAGAGAGAGAGAGAGAGAGAGAGAGAGAGAGAGAGAGAGAGAGAGAGAGAGAGAGAGAGATTAGCCTACTGGTTGTTTCCTAATCGAGAGAGAGAGATAGAGAGAGAGAGAGAGAGATTAGCCTACAGGTTGTTTCCTAATCGAGAGTGGAACCCCCCCCCCCTACCCCCAAGGCCTAGTAGTTCCCTTGTGTTTGTGTGTCTGTGTGTGTTGTCCCATGCATAGGTCATTGAACGGATGGTGCAAGTTTGTCTATTTGATTCGTCCACACGTTGTTGTTGTTGTTTAATTCTCCATTTCTTCTGTTCATCCACATCATCACACTCTCTGTTCCTATTTTCATCCTTCTCTCCATTCATCTTCTCATCCTTTTCTTCATTCATCTTTATCATCTACCTTTTCTCTATTCCTTTCCTCTTTGTTCTTTCATTCCTCCTCATCTTTATCATCTACCTTTCTCTATTCCTCTCCTCGTTGTCCTTTCTTTCATTCCTCCTCATCCATATTTCTATTCTTTATTGTCCCATTTTTCATTTCGTCATCATCATTATCCTTTCTCCATCCCTTATTGTGTTTATATTTAACCTATAATATGAATCCTTCTCTATTGACTATCATGCACAACCACAATCAAATATCCACAGACACTTTCATTCCATCGTGCAAATAAATCAGTATCATATCAAAATATAATCATACAACACCTTACATCAACTCAACCTCCTCAATTATTATTATTAGGGGCTGCAAAAAAATCATATACGTGTTTTATTTTATTACCAAGATATTTACCATGATGGAAGAAAAGTGTCTGTGGATATTTGATTGTGACTTTACACGTAGTGATGTGTGGACTGTTTCTCGTACCGTACATTATGAAGTTACCTGTTTGTTACCTGTCGTCCTTGCACCCGAGACAACAGTTTTAATTACGATTTTTTTTAGATCACGTAAGATCTTTGTAATCGTTTGTCATTTTCGCTCGTACACACACACTTCTCTCTCTCTCTCTCACACACACACACACACACACACACACACACACACATACACACACACCTCTCTTTCACACACACACACACACACACACACACACACACACATAATCTTGCTAAGCACACATCATTCATTGTTCTCTCTCTCTCTCTCTCTCTCTCTCTCTCTCTCTCTCTCTCTCTCTCTCTCTCTCTCTCTCTCTCTCTCCGTTCATTCAGTCTGGTCATGTTCATTCAGTTTATCGACCATGAAATAGTTCTCCCTTGACCAGCCACCTGTCCACCTAATTGTTCTTCTCTCAATCCATCTTATCATTTTCCCTTCATCCAATGCCATCTGTTTGTCGGCAAGTCATTTAATCATCAAACTGGCAATGTCTCGAGTCATTCATCTTATTATACGTTGATAATTATCTCTCCTACTTCATTTTTTACGTGGTATAATAATGGAGTCTGTTAGTTGTCAATATGTCTTCATAAGGCATATGTATGACATTTGAAAAAGGATTATTATTTTATAGGCATAATTGGATATTTGTAATTCCTCCTTGCTATGTCAAATTAAAGTCGAAATTAGTCTATAGTTTATTTTCTCTATCTCTTGGTATAGTTTGTCGAGATCTGTAGCCTACATTACTACTTTGAATGAACCTGATTGTTTAATAATATTGCTTGGAAGTTAGGCTACACAGGATATCATTCCATATAGCATGTAAAACTCAGTGCTTGTGTGTGTGTGTGTGTGTGTGTGTGTGTACGGACTAGTGAGGAACTTATGTTATTGACTGTACTGTTCATTATATTCTGCAGTCATCGTGGCTGCGTCTAACTCGTCATACACTGTGTAAATCATCATCTTTATCATCCGTAACACCTCATCAAGTACAATAGCTTCACACAGGCTCAAGTTATGATAAAAAAAAGGCAAAGGAAAAAAACGAGAAAAAAACGATAAAAAGAAAAAAAATTAAGAAAAAAAATTACTACCAAAATTGCGTATCTGGTGTCGTAATGCTCGGGGGGGGTCAGTGTTCTTAGCGACTTTCTCTTCGCCTCGTGTCGCTATTTTCGAGCCATTTTTCGCTTGATTTAGGGCTGATAGTTTAGCCGAAATGGGTTCTTGTATAGAGGATGAGTTATGTATGACCCAGAGGCGTTCCATCCATTGTCTGTTGGTAGGTATAGTCATCCGCCGACCTACGTAAGTAACGGAAATATTGGGTTTGTTTACTGAATTTTTCAAAGTTTGAGCAGCGCGCGCAGGGGCTGACTGGTACGTCCCGCTGTTGCCATATTGACTCCCTGCATTTACACTTGTATGTGAGTTGGTTGCTGTTTGCTCAACTTTTGCTGTGTTATTCCAGCCGTGGATGTGTTGTCGGAATGTATTTAGCGGTGTTGGGGTTGTGTATATTTGTGGAGTCTGGTGTTGGTAGTGGAAGAGCTGTGTGTGTGTGTTGTTGTTGTTGGAAAGTAACAAATGGCACATGGTGTTGTTGATGTGGGTTACGAGTACAGTCAGTACATACACACACACACACACACACACAGGGGAAGGTGATTGTTATGGGAGGGAAGTGGGTGAAGAACATGGAAGGAAGAGGAAGTAAAACGGAAGGAAGGAAAGGTGGGATGGAAGGGAGAGAAGATTAGAAAAGCAGTGGATGAAGGGGAGGAGAAAGGAAGTGAATGAGAGGAATGCATTCTAGTGAGGGAGGAAAGGGAGAAGGGAAGTAGAGAAAATGGAAAAGCTAGAGTAGAGTGAGAGGAAAAGGAAGAATAGGGTTGGAGGAATGCACAAGAATGAGGGAGGGATGACTGGAGAATGAGGAAGCAGGTTTATTAATGAGAAAGACTCGATAAGGTAGAAATAGTTAGTAGTAGTCGGGAATGAAGAAGGAATGTGGGTTTTCTCGTCAGTGCAGGCTATAATTTCGGATTCCATAATACATCAGCAGAACCGTAAACGGAGGAAAAAAAAAAGAGGATGAGATCAATGGGACGAGGAGTTAGTTAATGGTTGTGGTAAGAGTAAAAAGGAAAGGACGAAGTAGGTCAGTCAGTTAATGGACAGTAATGCTTTATTTATGTAGTTTCGTGATGGATTCTAGACAGTGTTGTTTACGATATAATAATGTGATAGCCAAGGTATGTGTGCAAGCCTAAACAAACAAGATACCTCACCGTAATTTCCAGAGGCACAGTTGTCAGGCTCTTTAGTTAACGATGTGGGAACGGGAACACATACACACACATTACCTCTCTCTCTCTCTCTCTCTCTCTGCAAATACATGGTGTCCCAGAAAAAAAATCCTTAGTTCGAGGTGTTTATTCAGCACATTTTATGCAAGGGGTTTCTAACAGTTTTCCCTGATCACATTATTTATATTAGTCTACAAATATAAAGAGGAGGGTGTGGGAAGGGAAGAAAGAAGGCTCCATCCTATTCCTATCTGCTGGCCTCCCCATCCAACCCCATCCTATCCGATCTCCCCATCATCCCCCTTCCTTATATGTACACCCTTGACCTTCTTTTGTTTCTGTTGTCACTGAGAATCAAAAGACCTTTACCGTGGGAGATGGAGGGGGGAGGGGAGGTAATTTCACAGTCGTGCACACTTGTTAACACCAAACAACCCGGATGAAATCAAGTCGACAGAACACACCCACATGTGTAATGACATTTGTGAGAGACTGGACCTATAATTATGATGACATTGCTAGGAGATTTGTGTTATGCCTGAAACAGCAACGTATCCCTGTATACATGATAAATATAAGTAAATATTGTATAATCATAATTAAAGGTCAGCAACAAAATATTTCCTTATCTTTTTCCAGTTTATTATTATTATTATTATTCCCTTTGCACTCTTCCTCTTCTCCAGTACCTTCATCATTTTGCTTCCATATTCTGAATCTTTCCTTCCACTTCTTTCTCCCTTGGCAGCTCTTTTTTTGTCTCCCATTTATGATTTCCCTCCATTACGTTTCTTCCTTGCCTTCGTGTATTACTCATCCCCTTCCCCAAACTACAGTAATGTTTTCCCTTCTCCTTCGTACTTTTGCTTCCGCCACATTTTCATCGGCCATGCACCCTCTTCCTACATGTCGCAATGAATATAACGAGTCTGTGTTGACAGGCGTTTTGGCGGGAGTTAGAGTTGTTTTGGCGGGAACTGCAGCCGCTTCACTTCCTCATCCAACGAAAACACTCACTGGAGGTTTCGACATGTTCAATCTCGGTTCTCCTTGTGAACAACCGTGTCGTAATGTACAATATAGCTATTTTGAAATTTCGTGTTCCTTCCTAAGTTGTGTATGATTTTACTTTCTATTTTCCTAGTATTGTATGTTATTCGAAGCGAGGACTAAAGGGTTGAGCGAAGTTTTTTCCTATTTTAACATCCAGTGGTATGATGTTTCAAAGATATTTCAGAGGCCATACATACTTATCATCTTAAAATTTGGTAAGGAGAAGATTAATAATTTACTAACGGACATTATCTTGACATTATCACCTCATTATCTCCTCCATAGATACAATTCCTCCTCCCCTTCCGCTTCACGTACTTTCACCTCTCAACTTACCTCTTGTATTACAACTACTACTGGTAATTGCAGACCTCTACAGATTTACGGGCACTTAAGTTTGGCACACGTCGTAACACCTACCACCACCGCCCTGCACGCTCTTGTAAATAGAATGTCACTGTACACACATACACACACATACATTAATTTTATATTGTTATTTGTTCTTCTGTGTGTACTGTATAAGGTCATTATTTTTTTTAAAGTACCGGTAATAAGTTCACGGCGAATAACAAATGAGTCCTCGTATTCGTGTTATCTATTACACATTTACTAATCATTCTCATTTCTCTCTCCAGCCCTTTCGTCCTTATCTTCTTTCTTGCTCTTCCACCTTATCCCAAGTTTCATCCTCTTCCTCTTCTCTTACCACCTCCTCTTCTATCTGCCTTTCACCTTCCTTCCCTCCACCACATCTCCATCTCATTCTCGTCACCACTTTACTGGAATTGTTTATGGCCATTGTTGTGGGGAAAAGTACAGCTCTTGCGTGAATATTGCGTCATGTACAGTCTTGGCACACGTACCATTACACGCACTCCAATGTCTTAAATGTGTGTGTGTGTGTGTTTTATTGCCAAATAACTTACTAGTAGTGAAGTATTTAATTAATGTTATTTGCCAGATTGCAAAGTCAAGGAGCAAAAATCCCATATTGTTCATAAAAGTAATAAAAAAAAACGTTCACATTAACAAAAACCCGGAAACCTGTGGTGTACTGTGTTTTCCCCTACGATATGATACATGGCAATACTTATGCCTTATTTTCCCGTGGGGGTGCCTCGATATTACAACAACAACAACAACAATAATGACAACGACTATTATATATATGGCTTTGTCACCGTCACGACCACGTTTGTTCTGGGGAAATTATTACGGTGTTGGTAATGTCTTGGTTGGTGTTCTCTCTCTCTCTCTCTCTCTCTCTCTCTCTCTCTCTCTCTCTCTCTCTCTCTCTCTCTCTCTCTCTCTCTCTCTCTCTCTCTCTCTCTCTCTTGTCCATTCATTGTGTGAGTGTGTGTGTGTGGGTCGAGTGTGTTTGGTGTGTGGGATTCATTGTGAGTTTTGTGCTTATGTTAAATTTATGGTGAGTCGTGTGTGTGTGTGTGTGTGTGTGTTGTGTGAAGTTCATGAGTGAGAATTATGTGCTTGTGTGAGATTTATTATTGTGTGTGGTGTGTGAGATTCAGTGTAAGTTTTGTTGTGGTGTGAGATTTATTGTGAGTCGTGTGTGTGTGTTGTGTGAGTTTTATGCTTGTGTGAGATATATTTGAGTCGATCGTGTGTTTTGTATTCATTCAGTTTGACTTGTGTGTCCTGTGTATCATCTATATTATGTGACTCGGACTTGTCTAATGTGACTGGTTTATACATATATGATCTAATCTTGGTAACCCTGTCATCATTATTTGTACGAGGTGACGATTGTTGTGATGAGGTTTTGAGGTCACGTGAGATATAGTGTTAGTATGCCTTCAGTATCTCTCTCTCTCTCTCTCTCTCTCTCTCTCTCTCTCTCTCTCTCTCTCTCTCTCTCTCTCTCTCTCTCTCTCTGATTGTCTATATAACTTTGTATCATTTCCATCATTCACCTTCTTCATTCGTCTGTTTCACCAATTGTATTCATCTGCTTCACCCCATCATTCACTAGCTAATATATACTGTGTTTCCATATCATACCTATTTACACACCCTCCCCTTCCTCCACCTCTCCTTTATCACGTTCCCTTCCTCCATCCCTCCCTCTTTATCACCTTCCTTTGCCCCACCTCTCCCTCTTATCACCTTCCTTCTTCCACCCCTCCCTTCATCTCCTTCCTTTGCTCCACCCCTCCCCCCTATCTCCTCCCCTCTCAAGGTCGTTTTTTCCTCGCCAATCTCTTGCTTCCTCTCCTGTGTTCCAATAATATTTTTCTTACAAAACATAATTGACTTCAGGATAATTTTGTCCGCGAATTGAAGGTTTCTGCTTCCTCTATAATAGTGTATCACGAGATGAACAAAGCGAAGGAGTTATTTTTATTGTACTTCGCAGCAGGCTAGACACTTATTTCCAGATAAAATTATATATTATACTGTATTTTCATTTTCCTGTTCATGTATTCTGTATGTACCGTATTGTATTAAATTCTGAATTATATTTTCATGTTCCTATTAGTGTATTATATATTGTGTTGTATAATATATTCATGTTGCTATTAGGATTAGGGTATTATGTACAGCCATGGCTGATAGTGCTGGACCAGGGTCTAAAGAATGTTGGAGAGCAACTGAACAGAGTTCGAAAAAGTGAATCTTATAAATCTCTCTCAACGTTGAAAATGGTTCGGAAAATTCACTTGTTCGAACTCTGTTTAGTTGCTCTTCATCACTCCTTGGACCCTGGTCCAGCACTATCAGCCATGGATGTATATATTATATACATTATATTTTCATTATTCATTAGTGCATTATGTATTTATTGTATTAAATTCTGAATTATATTTTCATGTTCCTATTAGTTTAGTTTATAATGTATTGTGTTGGTGTTTCAGGTTTGCCAGCCAAGATGACAGAGTACTCTCGGGTGGTGAAGCAGTGTAGTGAGAGGAGGGAACTGTGGCAGGATCCTGATTTTCCAGCCACTCAATCCTCAGTCTTCTACCACCAAACACCACCATTTACCTTCTCATGGAGGAGGCCTAAGGTCAGTACAAGCCTATAGTTGTTTATTCATTAATACGTATACAGTTTTTAGTGATTCGTGCAGTTATTGGTTCATCTCACATATTCTCTTCAGTAATACACCTAATAAACATTCATAATAATTCAACTAGAGAGAGATAGTTAAAAACGCCCCCCCCCCCCCCCCACACACACACAGAGGCAGGCAGGCTGGCTGGCTAATCTGTAACGTTACACACACACTCACTAAGGTAATCCGTAACGTTAACCTATACACACCCGTTCCCTAAATTTCTACTACCCCTCTCGCTCTGGTTATGATTTATATAAGCGTGACTACACCATGCACGCTATTACTTCTCCACCCCCACCTTCAATCCCACACCCTCTATCCCCTACCCCTACCCTCTATCCCCCACCCTATTGTTCAACCATATTTCTCTCCACCATACTTACTTTCCTCCCTCATTTTTCTTCCTACTATTCTCTCACCAGATACCGGTACCTACTTTCCTTCCTCTTTTTCTCCCAGCATACTTACTTTCTTCCCTCTTTTTTCTCCCAGCATGCTAACTTTCCTTCCCTTTTCCCTCCCTACCTACCTACCTTCATTTTTCCCTCCAACCATTCACACTTTTATTTCTCCCATTTCTTCTTTCCTTCTGATCCTGTACTTCCTTTCATTTTTTCCTCATTCCAATCCCCCTCACCCGACCTACTTGCCTTCCTACACCTCCTTACAGTAATTGCCTCTTTTCCTCCCATTTATCTCACTCATTCCTTCCTTCCAGCCCCTCTGTCCTTTCTCCTATTCCTTCACTTCTAGTCTAGGATGGTGTAAGGGTGCTTTTGGTAGAGTTACAGGTCGTTAAGTACATGTGTAGTGTGGGTATGTTACAGGTTTAATCAATTTACGGTACATTTTCGGTGCGTTAGGTTCAAGTGTTTTAGTTTATAGTACAGGTTGGTGTGTATGGTTCACTCGCAGTCCAAAATTTGTATCCAGGTCTTGTTGAAGTTTCGAATAATTTGATGTAGTGAAGGCGTAGAGTGTAGAAGTTATTAATGATTTGGTGAATGTATAGGGCGTGTGGTACGGATATGGTGAATGCGTAGGGCGTGTAGTACAGATTAAATGTGTGTTGTAACCTCTGTATGCTTATATAGGTTAGGTCATAAGTACAGTAAGTACATTTTCATTCCGTGCGGTTATCGATTAGTCACGCATGGCAGAGGAGGAAGGATCAAGGTGTGCGTGCATACACCTGTGTTAATTATTAATAGGCTCAATTGCGTTAACAGAGTATATTCTACCATTGTAGGCCACGGTTTCCACCAGACGATGCGAAGAAACAGGTCAAACCAATTAATTTTAGGTAGATTGTTTCTTGGAATGTAGTCTAGAAATCAGTTGCTCCAAATTTGATGGCCCTGTAATAGTGTTGGTGAATTGGAGCCTACAGGCTGCTGATTCCTCCAAACTACACGGAAGAAATACATGAGAGAGAGAGAGAGAGAGAATAGCATATGTGTATAATAACGTTTAATGCGAGCGAGTAACAACGAATAGCCTGTTAGTGTGTGTAATAACAGGTGTATGTATACTAGAACAACACAGTATACACATCTACTAATATAATAAAAATACACCTTATACCCTAACTTATGTACCAATGCGTATATGATAAGAGTTGCGTACATGGTAGGTGTGTTGTGTGTATATATGTATGCAGGTAGCGTGTGCAATATACTGTATGTACCCTGGAGAAAGCACTGAATGCCTTGGTTGATACAGTCCCCACCATAAGTTAACTTCCCTTCTTAGGCTACTTTTACAAATATCCTCTAATCGGTGACCCGTTCATGTAACCCTAAATAATATCCTTTTCAATATAATTTAATGGTTAGTGTGTACAAATTATCCAAGCTATTTAATTTGATAGTGGGCCAGTCTCGATAGAAACAAATTTTACGCAAGTCGAGAAAGGAATTTATTTTATGCTTTCTACTGTATAGATAGATAGTTGCCACACACCGCCATACCATCCCTTCCGTCTCACCACTGTGGAATGTTACTTGTCTCTCCTCTCTCTTTGACGTGTGGAATACTAACCTTACGTACCCCGTGGGATTGCGTGCGTCCGTCCTTGTTTCGACGTTTTTATGCAACTCAGAGTAAAATTTAAATAGTTTTCTTGAAGGAGAGGAAGGTGTTTTAGTAAGAGTCTAATTACGCATGCGCACAACGAAGGACGACAGACGCACACGATTCCAAATAGGGAGAGGAATGCAAGTGTGACCAGAAAGTTGTGTATATGTAAATAATGAAGATGTTGTGATGGGTATTTATGTGTATGCTAATGTGTTGTAGCTGTGATCTGCCAGTATAATGTTGTGTGTGATCTGCCAGTATAATGTGTGTGTATGTGTGATCTGCCAGTGTAATGTTGAGTGTGTGTGTGTGTGTGTGTGTGTGTGTATGTGTGTGTGTGTGGATGAATTGTATTTGTAATCTTCCAGTATAAAGTTGAGTGTGGTGTGTTTATGTATATATGTGTGTGTATGTATATGTGTGTGTTTGTGTGTGTGTGTGTTGGAGAGACCTTGGGAACAACCAGCTTGAGGGACCCATTGACACACCCCTCACACACACACACACACACTAACCAACTTGTATTAACTGTACACCAATAATATAATAATGACCACTTTACTACAGGATGTTGAAATGCTTCCTAATCATATATACAGTTTCTTACACCAAATAAAAACGTTGACTTCTTTAGGATGTTGAAAAAAAACTGTACAATCAAAATCAAATGTCTTGTAATAGGTGAATTTAATTGTTCTCATAAAATATTAGTCAACTACAGAAACCAACAGCGATGTATAATTTAGGAACATAATTTTTGGAGGCTGTTTCATTCAAGGGTGTTACAGGAATATTTAGCGTAATTATTGTACTGTTTATTCTATCCACTAACGTACCCTATGTATAGTGCCCAAATTATAACTGGTATGCGGGTAGCAGAAAGTAGATTGTGCGTGCTTGTGTTTGTGTGTGTGTATGTGGTGGTGGTGGTGTTGGTAGGGTGGAGGAATGTCGGGAGAAGTGAAAGTTTGGGAGTTAAAAAGGAAATATGAGTGATGGGAGCCGAGGGGTCATCATCTATACTGTATACCAGAGAAAAGGCTCCTTCCTGTGAGTAGACGAAAAGAGAGAGAGAGAGAGAGAGAGAGAGAGAGAGAGAGAGAGAGAGAGAGAAAGAGAGAGAGAGAATGTGTGTGTGTGTGTGTGTAAAAATGAGAGAGAGGTGAGGTAAGGGTGGTGGAGAAAGAGAGAGAGTGAGTGAGTAAAAATGAGAGGTGAGGTATGGGCAGAGAAAGAGAGAGAGAGTGTGTGTGTGTGTGTGTGTAAAAATGAGAGAAGTGAGGTAAGGGCGGAGAAAGAAAGAGAGAGAGATGGAGATTGACGAGAGATAGAGTAAAATAAATGTGAAGGTGTATATGAGATGGATTAACAAAGGACGAACACACAGACTGACAATAGATGTATGTGAAGATAAGACATTGCACACACACCTTCCCTCTCTATACTCTGCTATCAATTGTAATCATCAACAATACACAGGTGAACAAAGAACATTATTATAACTATATTGATATTGTCTGTTACTATTCTGTTCAATGAGATGTAAAGAGAAGGGGAATTAGACAGGTTTTGTGTGTGTGCATGTGTGTGTGTGAGAGAGTGAGAGTGAGTGAGTGTGTGAGAGTGATTGTGTGTGAAAGTGTGTGTGTGTGTGTTGTTACGGTGTGACATCTTCACTATGTCGCATCGTATTTACGGTATGACATCTTCACTATGTCACATCGTATTTATATTTTACTATCACATCTTCACTATTAAGTGAAGATGTGAATACTGTATTTCATCATCGTGTTTGCATCCTAGCATTTTCTGTAGTTCCAGGTTGGGTCCAAATGTGATATATGGTCCAACAGAATGTTGTAACAACACAGAACAGTATAGTAAGCTATAAAAGCTTAAATAAAGACACGAAAGCTTTAAAGGGTGTGCTTAATTACTCCTCTTCTCCCTCATAAAGAGAACTGATTACGAAGGGTCGTAACAGTGTGTATGTGTGAGTGATGGAGAGAGTGATTGTGTGTGTGTGTGAGAGAGAGAGAATGAGTGTGTGTGTGTGAGAGAGAGAGAGAGAGAGAGAGAGAGAGAATGTGTGTGTGTGTGTGTGTGTGTGTGTGAGTGAGTGAGTGATGGAGAGAGTGTGTGAGTGATGGAGAGAGTGTGTGAGTGATGGAGAGAGTGATTGTGTGTGTGTGTTTATCTGTGTGCATGAGTAAGTCACGTGCACTTCCGTCATGCATGCACAGCGCAAGTCATAACACACACACACACACACAATAATATTTCCTCTTCCTCCTATTCATCCATCCATCAACATCCATTCACTACCCCACCCCACCTTACCTGTACTTTCTTCTTTCCTACCCACACACACCCACCCACACACACACAGACACATACCAAACCTTTCCCTCCAGCTGTGCAACCCACCCAACCAGTCCTCTTATCATCTCTTACCAGCTGCTCCTATATATGCTCACTAATCCAACTCCCACACACCCATCTCCCTCCTCATTCACCAGGCTACTTATTCACCCAGTTGCCATCCTAGAAAAAAATATATATTTCCTCCACTCATACATACAAATCTGATAAACCAGTCTGCTTATTACACACACACACACACACATATACGTAACTAACCTGCACACACACACACACACACATATGTAACAAACCAACCTACACACACACGCCATGCACCATCCAGCCTACATATTACACACACTCACACATACACAGTCTACCTACTCACACTCACACACACACACACACACAGCCTATACCCACTCACGTTTCTCATCACCTCACTCACTCTCTATCACCAACTTTCGCCACTTGCACTACTGCTTCTCCTAACTCATTATCCCCCAATTAAATTTCACCCCTCGGT
The DNA here is from genome assembly GCA_034508575.1 of Petrolisthes manimaculis. Lineage (NCBI taxonomy): Eukaryota > Metazoa > Arthropoda > Malacostraca > Decapoda > Porcellanidae > Petrolisthes > Petrolisthes manimaculis. The sequence goes on from JAWZYT010004751.1 coordinate 84,101, forward strand.
ATTACAGTCATCTTTCCCTTTCCTGGTTTCCTTCCGCTCTCTCTCTCTCTCTCTCTCTCTCTCTCTCTCTCTCACTCACAACCAATCACCCACGCCACCAACCAGTCTACTTATTACACACACACACATACACGGAACCAAATAACCAGAAATAGAGACAGACGTGTTCATTACCTATACCTACCAACTACCCAAGTGTCACTCCATCCATTGCATTAACGTTCTCACCTCCAGTTCATACTTTCCCGTCCCGTGACACCAGAAATTTAACACTCCTCTACCTCACCTGTTTCCTTCCCTTTATGTTTTTATCTCTTCCCCATACCTTCCCTTTATGTTTTTATCTCTTCCCCATACCTTTCCTTTATGTTTTTGTCTCTTCCCCATACCTTTCCTTTATGTTTTTATCTCTTCCCCATATCTTTCCTTTATGTTTTATCTCTTCCCCATACCGTTCCTATATTTTCACCTCTCCCCTTTTATTTTTTCCCGTCTTTCCTTCCCTATATATACCTACCTTTCCCTCCCCATTTCTATATTTCCCCGCATCCCTGTGCCTCTCTCCCTACCTCTCCCCATTCCCTTCTTCCCTCCTTCCCTCCTTACATTCCCCTCTACCTACATATCCTCCCTTCTTCCCTACATTCCCACCTTACCTACATCTCCTCCCTCCCTACATTTTCCCCCTCTCTTCCTACCACCTTACCCCTATCTTCCTCTCCTAACTCTTTAAATGGTACTTCTTTCCCTACATTTCCCTCCCCTCCCTCCCTCCAACCTTGTTTTGCTTTCCCGTCCTTCAACCCTCTATTTACCCAACCCAAGGCTCCCATGCGTATTACTCCCGTTTACTCCCCCCCCCCTGTGTTTTTACCCCTGCCCCCCCACCCCCGTGTTCTTACCCCTGTTCCCCCATCACCCACCCCCCGTGTTTTCCCTCCCTTGGGCTTGCAATGGTATACTTAAGGTGTCTCATCTTTAAGTGTTTAGGGAAGAGAGGGCCCGGGAGGAATGGTTTAAACGGTTTGTGTGTGTGTGTGTGTGTGTGTGTGTTTGAGAGAGAGTGAGAGAGTGATATAAGGAAGTAGGCGTGTGAGAAAGAGTGTGTGTGTGTGATATAAGGAAGTATGCGTGTGAGAGAGAGTGTGTGTGTGTGTGTGATATAAGGAAGTATGCGTGTGAGAGAGAGAGTGTGTGTGTGTGTGTGTGTGTGTGTGTGTGATATAAGGAAGTAGGCGTATAGGTAGGTAGTACGGTAATAATTATAATAAGGTGTTTAGTTACAGTCAGTCATTATTTAGTTCTTCTCCTCTTTCTTTCCAACAAACCCTCTCTCTCTGCTTTCCCCTCTCCTCCTTCCTCCCTATTCACTCTATTCCCCTCCCTCTTCCTCTCCCTCTTTTCCCCTTCTCCCTCTTCGCCCTCCATCTTTTCCTCCCCAACTCACTATATTCTCCCTCTCCTTTTCGCCCTTTCCCTCTTTTCGCCCTCTCTCCCTCTTTTCCCCCTCTCTCCCTCTTTTCCCCCTCTTTCCCTCTTTTCCCCCTCTCTGCTCCCTATTCCTTCCTTATTCCGCTATCTCTCCCTTCGTTATCTCACTTCCCTCCCCGTCCATTATTTTACCTTCCCCTCCCCTCCGTATACCTTCTCTTCTGTGACCTCTGACCTGTGAAAGTATTACTGTGAACACCCCCCACCCCCACCCTTCTTCCCTTACCCCTCCCAGCAGCACGTGAGGAAGGGAGGGAGGGAGGGATGTGGTGGGAGGAGGTGGTAGAAGGAAGATAAAAAAGAGACGAAGGAAAATTAGAAAGGCATGGGAGAAAGAAGAGAGGAGAGAGAACGAATAAAGCAGGCAAAGAAGAGAAATGAATAAATAAGGAGAATTAATGGTATGTAGTGGTGGAGGAGGAAAACAAGATAAAAACAATTAGGGAATGTAGGAAATATAACGAGTGGGAAGAAAACAAAGGAATCCTGAAATGGAGGATGTAAATAGAAGAATAAGAAGTATAGGTAAGGTGAGAAGAAAGGAAGGAAGGAAGGAAGCTGGGAAAGAGAAGGGAAAGTACAATAGATACAATGTAATATGTATAGACTTTATAAGGAAAAGTTAGGAGAAAGGAAAAGAAGATCGAGAAAGCGAAGGAAAACTATAGAGATTGGGTAAGGAAGGAAGGAAGGGAAGAAGAATGAGTGAAATAGACAAAAACAAAGGCTACGATGGAATAGAAAGATATGAAACACATTGGGGAAATAAGTAAAAAAAAACGTGCATAAAGAGAAGAAAGAAGAGGAAAAAATGAGGGTTGGAGAAGGAGGAGAAAATGAAAAATGTCAAGAATGTGATTAAAGAGAATATAGAAGAGGGAGAAAAAGTAAATGAGTGGGGTATGGAGAAGGAGGAGGAGAGAAGGGAAAAAAGTCAAGAATGTGAATAAAGAGAATATAGAAGAGGGAGAAAAGGTAAATGAATGAGGAATGGAGGAGGAGGAGGAGTGAGAAATGGAGGAGGAGGAGGATAGGAGAAGGGTTTAGTAATATTACAATAAATGGTGTTGGGATGGGAAGGCAGTGAGTTTTATGGTGATGAACGACTGGGAAGAAAGAGTAAGGAGACAGTGGAGAAGGAAAAGGGGAGATAAAGTATGAGTCAAGGATAGAGGAGGAGGAGGAGGAGGAATGGAGAAGGATGTTAGGGGGGGTAGGGGGGTAGAGGGGTAGAGAGAGTTTTATGTTAATGAAGGATTGGGAAGGAGGAGGAAGAGTAAGGACGTACTGGAGAAAGATAAGAAAATAGGGAGAGAAAAAATGAGTCGAGGATAGAGGAGGAGGAGGAGGAGGAATTGTGAAGTGTTTTGTAATATAGATGGTGACGGGAGGTGAGTGAGGTAGTGAGAGTTTTATGGTGATGAAGGGTTGAAGGACTGTAGTGTGGTGTCGAAACTGTAAACAACATTCCTTTACCCCCACCACTCACTCATCTTGCATAGTAATGGTGTGAGTACTCAGAAAACACACACACACACACACACACATTAAACACATGCATTATTATACGCACACAAAAACAAACAAGCATTATTTTACGCACACAAAAACAAAACACACATACAGAACATTGCCTGCATACACAAGCAAGCTTCTTTGACTCTAAACATATGCATTATTATACGCACACAAAAACAAAGCACACACAAGAATAGTAATCGTAGTAGTAGTAGTAGTAGCAACGGGAAAGGATAAAAACAAATTAATAACACTTGCAAGACTTTCTCTCCCTTCCACCACCACCACCACCACCACCCACGGATCCCTCTGGCTAGGCTGTCATGAGGCCCTGAGCGGAGAAAAGATACAAACCCATCAAAACTCATACTTAGCAGGACACAAATTAGAGTAGAAAATTGCAGGCGTACTGGAAACGTGAACACCAATTGAGGTAGAGGCTTTATTTACAACATTTTCTGCTCCTGGTGTGTGTATGACCTCATGATACGGTACCGTACGGTGTTTTAGACTTTGTGTGTGTGTGAGTGTATATATTTACGGGACAGAAAGTAGTGAAACCTAAGAGAGAAAGTGAACACAAACAGACGACGAAAAAGTGTGTTCAAGAGACCAGTGATAATGAGGCATGGAATCTGCCTGTTGCTCCAAACTAAGTCACGTGCCAAATCCCCTTGATACTTTATAACTATGTATGTACCATAGTTTTATCATTATATAATTATTTATATTTATGTACCGTACTGACTTAATTGTCTTTCATTTTACACAACCTGATGATTCACTTTAACAGGTGTCAGTAGTTTGAAGGAAATTGTGTTTAGAGAGCATTGTTTATCACTTTTCCTACAGTGTGTGCACATTCTGTTTTATTTTCAAGGCGCGTGCGTGTGTGTGTGTTCCCACGATAAATAAAAATTCAGTCGTAACTTTCTTTAACCTTTAAAGTTTAAACCATTATTGATGTATTTTTACAGATTTTTCTCTGGCTAACATCAAAAGATTTTTTACGTATCGTTGAAACTACTTCATCGTTTCCTCTATAGAGTTAAGGGTTGGTGATTTATGGTTGGAGAATTGGAGGGCTACTGATTTCCTCTAGATTAGACCAAGAAACAGACTTGTACAGTCACGAAAATTAGTCGTGGGCAGCCCGTAAACTCTAGTTCCTCTCTAGACCATTGATGTTGATGATTCCGAATCATTTGTCGAAATAAGGTATACCATATAGCGTTATTATATAAACTGTTTCAGAATCACTAATTCAATCACTTAAGGTTTATTATATATGAATCCTACTTTTAATAGTGACTTACCTTAGTATACGAGTATGAGATTGGAGTATGAAGGAATCAGTAGCTCTTCAGTTTGTGTACAACAGATAAATTCTCCCACAAATCTGCCAATCACTGTTCAACCTCCAGTGATAACTTGACAAAACTTTAACGTTGAACTATAATTCTAATTTACTTTGGTTTAATTTGGTTAGTATACTGACCAGTCATGGGACGGCTTAGTATCATTCACTGCTGGAAAAAAAAAATGAAAGATCGTGTTTTCAGTAAAATCGTGATTTCATAAATTGTTTTGAGAATTTATTTTTCTTTCGGGGTTTGAGTCTTGTTTATAATACGTTTGGATGCGTGACGGAGTTTATTTTTGTTATGTTACATGCAGTGATATATATATATAGAGAGAGAGTTGAATTGAATTAAATTAAATTAAACTGAAGAGGGACAGATAGTACGAAGAAAGTACAAGGAATGGAAAGACAATTGAAGAAAGATAACTTGAGATGGGGTAATCTGATAGTCTCGATATAAAAGTAAATAAAGTGATAATGCAGACGGACAGACATACTGATAGATAGATAGATAGTGATAGAGAATGAGTTGTCATGACAAGTATCATTTCCCCATGATTGAGTTCTCTTGTGGGTTTCCTTCCTTCCTTCCTTCCTTCCTTGGTTTGATGAGAGATTTCGCCGTGACAAGCAGGACCTGTCTCGGTTTCCGTGTGAAAAAGAAAGCACAATTATTTTTCAAGTGCGTGAAACTTTTACCACACTCTAGGCCGCAATAAGCATGTCTCTCTTCTTAGTTTCAGCCTGAAAAAACAAACAAACAAACACATGTGTACTGTATAAGTACTTTTATTGTTATTATATGGTTACTTTGTAGGTCTTAATGGTGAATAAGCATATACTTTTAGCACCATAAAACAAAACTATAGTCGGGTTTTAACATTTTAAGTATATATGTATATATATAGTTTGAATACAAAGAGTTAGGCTACCGTAACAAAATGCATCTTATTGTGTAGCGGCTGTAGCCGGAGTGAATGTAATGGAGCCTAACCCGTTCCCAGACTAACAACAAAAACCTCCCTCGGTGTGTGAAGTTATTTCCTGATTGACTACTTGTCAGTAACTCTGGCCTCTGGTCAATCATCACTCAACAGGTTTACTTCTTCACTCTTACCCTTTTCTCTGCTCTGCACCTTGTTACTTCACTTTCCTTACCTTTTTTCTGGTCTTCCCCTTTCTCTCCTCTTCCCTTGTCTCTCCTCTTCCCATTCCTCTAATTATCCCTTTCCTCTCTCTTCCAATTCACTTTCATCTTTCTCTCTCTTCCCTTTTTCGTTCTCCTCCCTTTCCTATACAAGAAGAAGCGTGGTACCATCGTTCTGTCCAATAATAGTTTTCACACCGCTAACTACACTGAAACCCAAGCCACAGACAACTAGCCTACGTGTATGAACCGAGGTCGATTGGTTCTCTGATTACTGATTACCAAATGTTTTCGTCAGTTTTCTGAACACGACACTTGTCTATCATTGTGCAAGAGTTCGATCACCTCTACTCAACTGTACTATGTTTTTCTCTAAACAAGTAAACATTGGACTTTGACAATTAAGCTATTCTGGTGAGCCCAGGGCAACATACAATTAGAAGTAGTAGTAGTAGTAGTAGTACTTGTTGTTGTTGTTGTTGTGTATGATACTTCTATAATCTATACAGTCATATTATATATATTATCTATTGGTTTGTATAGTTTGTAACCTGTATTTTCATGTTTCAGGAGCTTGTACAACACCCAGTCTTCATCAGAGAGGAAGCCACACAGTTTGACATCGTACACGGCAAGCTTGGTAAGTCATCCGTCATTACCTTTCAACAACACCACGATTTTTGCAACCTCTTAATGGCCTAATTTTTTATTCGTGTGTTTGTACTACTGTAGACTACACTCATAAAAAATGGTTACGTATTAGATATTGTTGTTGGACAAATACAGAACAATGTAAATTTTAATAGTAAAACCTTGGGCGTATACGAACAACCCCTAAACAACTTTTTTGTGTGTTACTTAAACTCGTCTGGCTTTATATAGTCCAAGTATGTTATCTAACGCGTAACCTCGTGTTTATGAGTAAAGTAAAATAGGTTTTATAACCCCCGACAAGGAGGTTTTGTTTAGTTCGGTTTGTCTGTTTTCTCATTAGGCTAGTGGAATTACGCAACAAGTTAACGAAATGTTTTACCAAGGTAGGTTAGGTGGGCCTCGTGACTGACAACAAGTGGTTACATTTTATAGCCCGTAGAGGTGTAGACTTTTCACAACCTTATACAGTCAGTCTTGGGATGCACACAGTACAGCCTTGGTGGAGGTTTGCGGTCTCTTGCCGCATGTTCTTATGCTGGTCTGAAAATTAGCAATACTTTTTTTACTTGTTAAGATGTTTATAAGTTGTAAGAACTTTTGTGTATAGTGCAAACATTTATATTGGAAGAACTGTTACAGTAGCTTAAAAATATGAACGTTTGTATGTTTTTTAGTGCCTCAGTATTGGCAATAGTGATAATTATGTTTTATAGCATACATTGGATTAATGATTAGCACTTCACATCCCTGACAACAGAGTAGGCTACACACGATATGCAGTGTCAGTTGCATATGTCCACTTTCATGGTTGGGTTATTAACTATTATTATTTTTGGTCGTGTGTAACAGTGATTTCGTGGATTTAAAAGCTACCAGTAATAGTTTACCTCACTCTTACTTTCACTTTACTTTCCTTTTCAAAAAAATATTAAATAAATAAATAATGGTGGATTACAGTTCAGCTGGCAATTTCCTATGCACTCTTGCTCTCATTCATACTTAACGTTACGAGTAGGCTAGGGAACCTATTTGTAGTAAAGTTTACAGAAATAAGTCCTTTTAATTGTGCTTCTGAAGTTATGTTGACTTTGGGAATGTAGGCTAATTAGATGTGTGAGGGACAAGCTCATGAAGGGTTACCAAAGTATACCGGGAAATACAATAGAACCTCCATATACCAATAAATGATCTGTTTTATGGTGCACTGTACTTTCGAAGAACCAGTAACCGTAAGGGGATCTGTGGTTTGGAGAGGGAGGAAGTATTGTGAGGCTACTGTTGATTCCTTCTCCAGATTATCTCGAAAAACAGCCAAGCGAAGTATACGAGAATATGAGACCAGCTGTTTTGTAGCCTAGTTTGAATTACTACAATCACTACATGGACTCCACTTCGAACAAACATCCCTCTTAATTAAAGTCCTTGTGAGGAAGTTGAGTTTACAAATAACAATAATAATAATAATAATAATGAAGTTGTGACCTTAATATTTACCAGTTCCCGAGTGGAGTAAGATTTAATTATGTCAACAGTACAATTTCTTGACTTTTCTTGGGTTGTACTTCATTGTTTTGTAAATAATCATAATTTAATACAGATAGGTTTTGCTTAGCTAGCGTTACATGGCTTGTATTGTACTTCATTGTTACGTAAATAATTATAATACAGTGCTGATATTCATGGTTGACTCAACTTTTGGGTGGCGTGTATAACTTGTCATTATTTCTTGAACAATGAGACATTTTTAATAGCTTGATTATATAATATGTATTGGAAATGTGTGTATAATATGTAAATTTAGGAAGTATCGGTGCGTAAATGATGTGTGTACGGTATAAAAACTAATCTATATTAAGGGGAAATTCGTTTAAAAGTAAATTGGTGGGCTTCTCCAAACTATGCCACGAAACATTATACCCCATTACTATATACCATTAGGGTCGTCTGTTTCCTGGCATAACATAACCTGTGGATTTGGAGGTTTCACAACAGACCTTCCAATTCACCAACAAAAGAATCTCATCTTACTAAAAGTGTAGCTGAGATTTGCGTAAAGCGTGCATGTGTGTAAATAAATAGTCCCCGGTGACCACATTCCACACATTCACACACACAGGAAGCAAAACAGGTTCTTGCTTACTGCATGAAATATTGGCATTGTCATCGTCTTCAACAATTCGTCAACTTTAATACTTAGCGGAAACCAAACTTTCACGTACATTTAATTAAGCATATAAGAATTTGTTATTTTACGTTACAATACCATTTGTGTGTGTGTGTTTAAGTATAACAATTATAGTACAGGTAGTAAATTTTATGTATTGTTCCGTCTGTCTGGCATACATATTTTTCCGTGATACATTTGGACTAACACTAGACGATTTTATATGATCTACAGAAAGCTTTAGGATTACGACTTAAATTAAATATTTTATTAATTTATTTATCAGTTTCTAGTTTATATTTTGTACATTATTCCGGCGTTCCCTCCGGGTCACCTTTATGATTGTGATGTATTTCTTCTATTGTTCTCTTCCTTTTTTTTCGGGAAGAGGGCGCTAAAATACCGTGACTGGTGTCTGGCAATTGCTGGGTTGCGGAAACAAACAGCGATTGTGGTGAAAGTTTTGGGGGTAATGTTGCCTATTTCCTTCCCCTTCTTTCCCCCGCTTCCTCCTCCTTTCTCCCTCTTCCCCTCCTTTCTCCCTCTTCCCCTCCTCCTTTCTCTCTCTTCCCCTCCTCCTTTCTCTCTCTTCCCCTCCTCCTTTCTCCCTCTTCCCCTCCTTTCTCCCCCCTCCCCCCCTCCTTTCTCCCTCTTCCCCCCCCTACTCTTCTACTCCTGTTGATTCGAGTGATTGTTTATGGCGCGCGGTGGTGAATGAAAGACAACGACGATGTTTTTGTTATTGTTGCTGCCGCCGCTGGAGGTGAATTATTTATTGTTGGTGTCGTTACTCCTTTGTTTTGGTTTTATGTTCCCAAATGGTGAGCGATGTTGTGTACGTGAATTTGAGGCATCGATATTTCATTATTATTTTGTGTGTGTGTGTGTGTTTTCGCTTCCGAGATGAAGAGTTGTATGAGTATTCGTGCCGTTACTTTTTTTTCTTATTCCCGCGGAGTAAAGATGAATGTTGTGTACGTGGATTTTTTGGGTATCTATTCTCCTTTAATCACTGGGTTTTGAGGTAAGTAGTAGTCTTCGTTTTTCTTTTTAGGATCTGGAGGGTTTTGATGTTCCGAAATGATGACGAATGTTGAGTATATACGCGAGTTTTTTTAAGGTACCATTGTTTTTCCTTTATTTTCCGGTTTTTGAGGTGACGAATGGTATTATAAGCCATTTATTTTTTTATTTCCAAGTTTTGTGCAGGTCAGAGTACTTGGCATCGTTATTCATTTATTTTGATTATTTGAAATAGTGAAAAAAGTTGTATGCGTAAATCTTTCTAACATTCCTAAATACGGTAATTGATATAAATATGGCTGTCATCTGATATTCATCTGATAGCATTTTTTCTCTCAGTTTTTATATGCTGGCAATCTGAAACTCGGGAAAAATCGACCAGTCAAATGACTCGTCCAACATATGGCACTAATTAATGTTAGTTAACCCGTGACTTTTCTCTCATATGGCCCCATCAGGATCCCACGGTGCCAAAAACCCCAAGGCCAGAGGCGGGTTCAGTCGTCTATAGCCCCTGGCAGTCTTGTAACCCACTTCCCTCACTCAGACACCAACACACATACAGCAACCAAACTATTTCACTCACTCACGCACTCACTCATACACATGCACCAACCAAACAACGTTCCCCCCTCCCTCCCTCCCTCATACACCACCCAACCACTTCCCTCACTCCTTCACACGGACACCAACACACATACACCAAGCAACTTACCTTCCTCCCTCAAACACCAACACACATCCACCAACCATCCAACTTTCCTCCCTCACTCAGACACCAACACACATCCACCAACTTTCCTCCCTCACTCAGACACCAACACACATCCACCAACCATCCAACTTTCCTCCCTCACTCAGACACCAACACACATCCACCAACCATCCAACTTTCCTCCCTCACTCAGACACCAACACACATCCACCAACCATCCAACTTTCCTCCCTCACTCAAACACCAACACATAGGCCTACACCAACAAACCCACTTCCTTCCCTCTGATACCAACACACATGCGCCAACCAACAACCCACTTCCCTCCCTCGGATACCAACACATGCGCCAACCAACCAACTTGCTTCCATCCATCCCTCAAACACCAATACACATATACCAACCAACCAACCAGCCAGCCCGTAGTTCATGAGGCCTCTGACGCTTGTAAAACCTACATCACCTAGCCATGTTTTTGTTGTCGACCTGTTGACCTGCGGAATCTGAGCCACAATAACAGAGATTGAGTGTATGGGAAAAATAATACTATGATTTTTTACGAGAAAGTAATGTAACTTGTTCAGTTATAATCTTATAGTTATAATTAATAGTTACTATATGGCTAGTATCCACCGACTTGCTTGTTGAACGTGATTACATATTACATAATTGTGTATTTGGTGTAATAAAGTACGGTATGTATAGGTGTGTAAATTACTTGTACCAAAAAGGGTTTCAGTTAAGATGGGGATGAAAAAAAAGGAATATGTGAATAATTATTATAAGGTTCAGAAAAAATATATGTACCGTATAATCCGTTATAGTATTGGATGGAATGAGGAAGCCAGTGAATATATGTCTGGTAAAAAATAAATGAAAAAAAAAAAAGTTCCCGCAGTTGAGACGGTAGTGCCATAAAAGACTGAGAATAATGCCCTCTTCTACCTCCAACCTCCCTCACCTACCCCTTCCCCCTTCCCTTCCTTCACCTACCCCTTCCCCCTTCCTTCACCCCACAGGTCGACCTTGTACCCCTGAACTTTCCCCCCCGAGTCATTCTGTTTACATCCAACCTTAAAGGTGAGATTCTCTTGTTGGTAAATTGGAAGGCTACTGATATCTCCAAACTATGCCAGGAAACAGACGACTTTAATGTTACAAAGAGGGGGGAATCTGTTTCGTGGCATAGTTTGGAGGAATCTCAGACCTTCCAATTCACCAACAAAAGAATCTCCCCTTAATTAAAATATTTTCACTCGTACGATATTTTTTTCTTCATGTCTAACAAAGGAAAAACTGATGCAAGGTCAATTAATAGTGTATGTAGGCATGATGTGTGTGTGCGCGTGCAAATAGGATTTATATGTATGTGGTGTCCGAGTGTTCATCTGTGTGCTTGCATGTGTGTTCTGTATGATTATGTTGTGTTGTATGAAGGGTAGTGTGTATATATGAGGTGTTCGTTTATATTGTGTGTTTGTCTATAATGGCATATGTGTGTTTTTCTTCTCTATCTAGTGAAGTTCTACATAGATCACTCTAGTCTAGTGCGTACGGGTGTGTGTGGAATGGGGGAGAGTGGGAGGTGTACGACATATCACGCGCCGAGACCAGTAGCACTAGGAAGAAGGACTAACTGTTGGGTCCATGGCCTCTCTCTAACTATACTAATATTACTGGTGATGATGGTGACGATGGCATTGATGATTGGTTAAGCAGTAGCAGGAGTAGGCTAGTGGTAGTACAAAGTGGTGGTGGAGGGGGTGGTGGCGGTAGTGGTACAATTTAGTCTTTACTGTCTATATGTGAAGTGTGGTGCTATAACATCGTCTGAAATTAGTTACTGTAAAAGATAGTATAATAAAAACAACAATGGAGTTCAATGGGTTACCAAAACAACGGCTGACTAATTTTAATTTATCTCTCTCTCTCACACACACAAACTATTTTACCCGTCATAAAGAAGAAAGCCCTGTCATTCACCAGCTCAAGAAATGTCTCAATGAACCCACTAGTGACTAGGCTATACACTATAACATCAAAGTTACTCAAATGTTTTTTAATCTCGGTTCCACCGGATGTTTACTTGTTAATTCCCCTGTGATGGAAGAGATGCAAGTCACACCGTTGATTGCTGGGTTTATAAGCATTGTATTCCCACGAGTGAACCGGTGCAACTCAGTAAATTGTATTGGGTATTTAATCATTTAGAAGTACAGTGAATGAGAACAAAGCTGAGAGAGAGAGAGAGAGAGAGAGAGAGAGAGAGATTGTTACATGACTGGAAGGAAGGAGTAAGTGTCATGCAAATGAGACGTTACTCAGTGTTACTAAGATGAGAGAGGTGAGTGATGTGACAGACTTGAAATGTTGCACAGAACTTTAGTGTCTTTGGGGGGGAAAGGAAGGAGAGTATAGGGAGATGGATGAGGGGGAGTGAGCTGAGTGGAGAGAGGAAGATGATGGGGTGATTTTAAGGAGGGAATGGAAGGGGGTGAGTGACATGGAGTGCCAGGCAGTGCTGTGTCAGGCGTGCGCGGGAAACTACCTGCCGGGGGAGCGCGGGAAAATTGCGGTGTTGTCATTTCCCGGGGCGACCTGGTTGAATGGATGTGTGAGTGGGAACTTATGGGGGGAGGGGAGAGAGAGAGAGAGAGAGGTAATCGAGGGGGAGAGAGGCAGAAAATGCGAGTTTTTGTGTAGGGAAGAGTGGAAAGGTGAAAGGGGATATGGGATGTGATGGAGAAAAGATGTATGTATGATGATGATGGTGGTGGAGTTGTTGTTGTATTGGTGCTGGAGGGAAGGAGGATGGTTATGAAAGCAGAAGGGGGAGAAGGCTCATTCTTTCCTCACTCACGTCTCCCTCCAGACATTCACCCATCATATACTGTAACATGGAGAAGAAACACCCAAGCCTGAGGGTATGGAGAGAAAGAGAGAGAGAGAGAGAGAGAGAGAGAGAGAGAGAGAGAGAGAGAGAGAGAGAGAGAGAGGTACATATAGTTTCGAAAGCCTTCCTCATTTACTGCTTCCCATTCTTTACATCCACCCCACCCTCTTTCCCATTCTGCTGCTCAGTCCTCCCTGCCCCTTCTCTTTCTGCTCCTCTCTACTACTCCCCCTCCCAGAGTACTTGCTCGATTCTTTCCTTCCCAGTCCCCCCCCCCCACACACACACACACGTCTTCCACAACTCTGCTCTGGAAACACATTCACTGCAAACTAAATAAACACACGCAGTCAGGTGTGCACAATCAAAACACTCATACCCAAATGGATGACACAAGAGTGAATTTTCCACATTGCTTGGTGATTCCGTTCTCCAACCCTATTTTGAATAAATATGTCCTTAAATATGAAGCATGGCTGACTGAGGAAGAAGGAAATACCACAGTGTATATACAGTACTCATATAATACAGTGGGAAATACCGTAGGTGTTTGTGTAAGACGCACACGCCTACTGGCAAACACTCACACTCTCACGCAGTTTCTTTGTGGCTTAAAATTTACGAGGGAAAGGTGAGAGGTAGTCTAGCAACAGTAGTATGTGTAAATAGACAATAGAGGCTTGAACACTTTGCCGCTTGAACACTTTAACGTCTTTACCGCCTGTGGGAATTTTGCCAAGTGTCTCATCAACGTATCAAGGCTTCAGGCACCCATGAACGGTGTGACTCTGCAGTATCACTGAAATATACACATTTTAGTGGACAGTCGCTAATACATAAGATAAAATGAGGGAGGAAGGGGAAGGGGGTACATACGCCATAACTGTTGCTCCCATCAATGCTCATATGTCATATAGCCTTTGAACTTGTGGCGAGTCATAGTAACCCACTATCCAGGAAAGAGGGCCAGTGTGTCTTACAAGTAGCAGGGAAGCACGTGTAGCTTTAGTTGACCTCTATTACGCTGAATGTCGTGGAGTTCTGGGTAGGGCGGTCTGTTTTTGGATAAACTATGTAAAAAGTCATGTCATGTCAGGATAGGTTTGTCTGGGAGAGACATACATTTAAGTTATTTCTTGGCTTGCCTGGTTAAGTATAAGTAGATACATATAAGTATGATTACATCACATCAGTGTACCGGTAATAAACATTCTCTGATGACGAAAGACTGTATTACCTACTACATTCAATTTTGTACTACATTTTATCCCTAAAATTAACGTAATTTCAGTGCCGGTGCTGTGTATAGTATATGTGTAGGCTACAACTTAAGCCATGTCAAAATTCTACTAGACAGCAGGTGATTTTCTCTCTTTATAAGATTAGGCTAGTACAGCTGAAAGGGATCATACTGTGAGGAGTTTGATAGGTGGAATGTTTCGAAACTTTCTTGCCTCCTCCCTCGGTAAAAACACTCAGCATTTTTGAACGGTTGAGGAAAGAATTTAGCCTAACGATAGCAATTATTTTCTCCTTTCTCTCTTTCTTTGTCCTAAGACCTCCGGCCTGAAAATAGGATGTTGGTATTATATTGACTTATTCTCCGACAGTGACCCTATAGTGGTTGTAGCCAACATATAATAAAATAAAATTAATCTCTATCCTTTATTCTCGGAGTACTGGCAGGACAACTTATAATTATTGTGATGGTAAATGGGGCGGGTATGTTTGAACCCGGACATCCGTTAATTAATAAGAGTACTCGTAGCTGGCTGATGGCTGGCTGGCTCTGAATTCCTCTGTGTCACCGCTGTTCCGCTCAAAGGCCAAGGAGGTGATGTAAGTGAATGTTGTGTAAGCGAACAGTTATATATAAATGTTTGGGGAAAATACTGACTGTAGTAGCTGTATTCTTGCTTACTTTGAAGGCTATTGTACTAATTACTCAGTAGATTTTCTGGAGGTTACAGATTCCTTGGTCCATACGAAACCATCCTTCACTACACGTACTGGTTTGTGGAATTTTGGGGGAATAATTTGCCTTGTTCCCACCGCAATTTGATTTTGTCGTCGAATAATACCGGATTTCCAAACTGACAGGAAGCAGGTAGCCTCAGTAGAACTCGAGGACAGTGAATGTAGGGAAAGTACACATACAGTGGATGGGAGGGAAAATAAAGGTACCGGTATTGAGTAAAATCTTGTGTGGTGGAAGTTGATTAGTCTTGGTTTATAGCCTAACTAGAGATTTTGTGGTGTCTTGTTTATAGCCATACACAGTACTGAGGTTATAATTATAGAGGTGTGTATACCGTATTATTACAATAGACTCAAGGCTCTTGACCATGACTATACTATAATAAAAACTTTAGACTGTGGGTGTGTACAATAAACCGAAGTTAGTTGCCAGTGACAATGCGATAAATCAAAAGCTAATATTAAGCCAACTGGTCGCTTCACGGGCCTCCCAAAGCTTTCTTACACCTGTGTGTACCCCATCACTGGCTTGTAAGGTTATGTTCATTGTCAGAAGATTGTAATTTTTTTTGGCTAGGAATGTTCGAACAAACCCAAGACTTTTGATCGTGAGGAGTACAATAGACCTAAGGTGCTACCATTTACACTGGTAGCCTACTACTCCCCTCCCCCCCAAGCTGCTGAACGTAACCCATCACGTTCCAAGGCCACTCGCTACACTTTTTGTTAATTCATTTGTTTTCACTGCATTCCACGCGCTCTGATAGTGAGTGGTGGTCCATATTTTATACTCTCAAGCTCGCCTTTCTGAATTCATATTTACAGTATGTGTATCTGTTATAAGAATAAATATGCATCAACACCAGGATATGTTGATAGTAAGTGATGACTTGGTGATAATGTTGCAGGTGACCAATTAAATAATAAAAAGATGATTACTGGAGTTATCATTCCCTATAGTATGGGGTAAGTTAGTGTTAGGATCCGGCCGTGAGACCATTCTTCTGAAGCCATATTACAGTCACATCGACCCAACATTGAAGTAGGAATATATGTAACGAGAAAGAACAATTTAGCTGGTGATAGTAATGGTAATAATGTTGCAGGTGACCGATGGTTCGTGTCATGCCTGGGATGCCTACACCTGACCAAGGGCCTCTTTTACCGTGTTGTGCCAGCAGACCAAGATTTCCACCAAGATTCTGGGTACTGTGGAGTCTTCAGGTACAGTACAAAGGAGCAACCAGCTCCATAATTAGTGTTTTGAAGTTACGTACAGTATAGTGTACCATGTGGTCATAGTTGTCTGCCACTAGATTTGACTTTCTTGTAGCTGACTGTAAATATTCACAACTATTGTTGGAATAGTTAATGCAGTATAATCACAACTCACAACCCAGGTGATAAAACACCGTTCAGACAGTCATATGGATGCTAATAATGCAGATTGTGGATATTAAGGGCTATTCTCAACTAAAAAATAATTGAATACCATACCTTAATTATTTTGAGTTTTTCAGCATGTCAGTAATACAGGAATGTGAGTAGAAAGGGAGGACTTGACTGAGTGGGGAGGGAATGCTGGAATTGGGAGAACTGGAGACTTCTGCTTTGACTACCCCTTTGGGGAAAGTTCCTGAAGGGAGTGAGGCATCAGAGCTAATAGATAGATATATAAACTTGAAACTACTGTACAGTACAGTATTTCTGGTTTAAAAAGGGGAAAATAATCAGTGTAACACCCTGCAAAAGCCGGAAATAAACTGTAATTCTGTATATCATTTAAACTAAAAGTTTGAGGCGGCGGCAAATACTGTTTATGAATTAAACAAGAACATGAAGGAAAACCCTTCAAAAGCTCCGGCTCTTAATGATTCAAGTGAAATAATAAAATATCCATATGTAAAGGTCTCAAAAATATTAATTATGTTTTATCTGGATTTTCGTATTCATATGGTTATATTGAAATTTTGAAAATTAACCCTTTTTATTGAGGGTGAACCCCTCGGATAAATGATTCAATGTCGGTAAAAGAAAATTGATGGGAGGAAGAGAGTGAGTGAGTCAGTTGAACCACTTTTAAGAAGTTGTCGCCCCAAGAACAAGAATAACGGCTTAGGCCGGAGCTAAAAACACATCGCCTTATTAGCAACGTAACTTTGCTTATTACAGATTCCGAGTATGGTGGTGTGGGGAGTGGAGAGAGGTGGTGGTTGATGACAGACTGCCCACCGTCAATGGGAAGCTCGTGTTTGTTCACTGTCAGTCTTCACAACAGTTCTGGCCTGCACTCCTTGAGAAGGCCTATGCCAAGTAAGTAGTGTACGGTAGTTGGTGGCCTCGGTAAGCAGGATTTATAAAGCATACCCTAGTCGATACTTGGCTGTGTGACCTAGGATACAGTACATAGTTTTGAGTGGTTGTGAATAAAAGCATGAGATATTTCTTTAGTTTTTTTTTTATTAAGTGAAATGTAAAAGTAATCAGATGGTGTTGAAAATTTATCAACAGTCATTTTTGCCCAACTTGCCTGAGACTTTTAGAGTATGCTTTTAAAAATAGACAGTATCAGTCAGTCTATAAACAACAACTTGAGGATTAGACAACATATTTGGTTACCACAAAGCATCTTGAAAAGTTACCTCTCTGCTGACAGATTAATGTAAGTGTTGCAGTATTGTTTTTCCCTTGACTGTAACTTGGATTGATCAGAATTCTAGGCTTAAGTGCCATATTTTCTTATTGTATTCTCACCAACTCCAGCAGAATATTTTATTATATGTACCAGAGAACACTTAGTGGCACTAACTGCAAACAATATTATTTAGCATAGAAACTTCCAGGATTGAAGGATTAATAACTTTATTGCCCCAGATTACATGGATCCTACGAGGCATTGAAGTATGGCACCTCATTGGACGGACTCTCAGACTTCACAGGTGGGATAGCAGAGTCAGTTAGTCTGCGTTCTGACCCCACTTCCTGTGGTCGCCTACTTGCTAAGTTGCTCGACCTCACCTCCATCGTCACCTCTGTTGTCACCCCACACGTTACATCCAGTAAAAGCAGCCAGTCACCATCTTCCTCATCCTCATCCCCAGAGAAGCTGGCGAGTGGGATAGTCCTAGGAGTGAATTATAGGATTTACTGCATTGAGAAGGTGAGTCTCTGTCTGTTTGCATCTCTTCCATTCAGATACTAGGATTCCCAACATTGAGAAAGAAGTCTGTGATTGAAGGTATCTTATACAATCTTTCATCAGTTTGTCAGTTTTCTTATTCTTTGTCTTTTATTCAGGTAAATCATAGCATTTACTGCACTGAGAATAATATCTAAACATCCATTACCTTTCTTGTTTTGTATTCCATTCAAATGAATCATCATAAGGGTGAAATATAGGAGTAACTGTACTTTACTCTACTCAGGATTAACTGTGTAATCCTATGTAACATAATTTTTCCCAATCTCTCTCTGAACTGTATTTATTTGTGATTTAGGTGGAGTGCTACAGTGGCGAGCAAGTGACACTGGTACGGCTGAGGACCCCCTTGGGCACCAGTGTGGAGTACCTTGGAGCCTGGGGCAGGGAAGGTCCTGAGTGGGAGTCAGTACAACCCCGAGAAAAGGAAAGACTCAACCTCAAGTACTTGGCTGATGGAGAGTTCTGGTAAGTGGGTGCCTTGTAAAAATAAAGTAAATGTACTCAAAGCATAGGTTATATTTATTGGCTTGACATTAGCTCAAAAAAATCTGGGCAATACCAGGTGAAAAGGTATGTTGATACCGTTATTTTGACCTCAGCTGGAGGGAAAAAGTTTGTCATGCCAATAAATGATGTAAAGCAAATTAACTCTTTGTTTCTTCCTCAGGATGGCGTACAGCGACTTTGTACGGACCTTCACCCAGCTGGAAGTGATCCATCTTGATGGTGAGACATCACGTGATGAACCCTCCTTGCGGCACAAGACCCCTTGGACCTCGCGAGTCTACCAGGGGGCGTGGCAGCGAGGGGTAACTGCTGGTGGCTGCAGAAATAACACAGGTGACATTTTCGCCCTTTCAGTGCCAATAGTTACTCCCTAGTATGGTTATATCATCTGGAGGTCAGCATGGGAGCAACACATGTCTTTGTATTTTAACCAATGGATGATGGGGGGTTTCAGGGGACAATTTGAATAGGCAAGTACAGTTGCCAAAAAAGGTATTGCGACAATCTTGATAAAACTTTAACCATAGTAATATCCACAACTATTTGTATAACAGTATAACAGGAGGACATATACATATCCTTCTGTAATTCATACTTATAATCCCTACAAACATCTATGGACATTAATATATTTTATGTTCTATCAATAGTTGTCACAATACCTTTTTTGGCAACTGTACATACAATAGGTGGATATTTTGCATTTTTCAAGTTTTCTGTCAGAAGGAAGCCAGTAGGATGACCATTACAGTACTAAACCATAAAGAATAGCTATGTTATTCTTCTATTATATTATATTTTGACTGTAAATGCATAATTATTAAAATATGATAGGAAACTCCCATCATCCAAGATTAATTATACTTGTAAAGTTGTATAACAAGTTTTCAAACACAAATCACAAGTTGTACAGTACAGTATTACTCAAACTAGGCTTGATCATCTGACGATGTACAGTATTATTATTTTATGATCCCCAATAAACACTTTCACTCTGATTTTTTAATAATGAGTCTATAATATACATGGACAAATAACTAACTAATAATTTGAAGTGATATATCCAATAAATGTATGTTTTGTTTTTTTAGATACATTCCACATCAACCCACAACTGCACCTGGTGTTGAGCGAGATGGAGGAAGTAGTTATTTCACTCAATCAACACTCTATCATGGAACCTAAGGTAATGCCACTTTCCATAATAATTTCCCTCATTTTCTTGCCTTTCCATCTTAATCTATGCATCAGTCTCTTACTTGCTAAATTTATATTATCCTTTCATAATAGTATTCTCAACCAATGCTTAGTCATGGTGCCCAAAGTAAGGACACTTCATTGCAGCACAGTCGATCTAATATTACTATTTAAAACAATTGTAGTGTTACTTTGTCCCACAAGCCCTTAAGAAAAAATAAACAAATTCAGTGTGTATTTTCAATAGTTTTACTAATTCGGTTATTTCACAGGTCGTTGGGTTCACAGCATACCCTCTCTCAAAGAATGGACTTGACTCGATCAGTAAAGCATTCTTCAAGAAACACAAGTCCTTGGTCAACTCACAATATACCAACAGCAGACAGGTAAGGGATGGATAGTAGAGGAGCTGATGAAAAGTATGCGAGGGATATAATACATGAGGATACCTGAGAAATTATCCAACCCATAGCAAATTAGTGTAAGCATAAGTTATAAAACTCATTCCCCCACAGACCTGATGTTGTCTTATATTACTTGAAGTCATCTCACTTTCCCAGCCAATTATGTTATGACTGTTCATTACCCTACATCACCTACACATATCACTTTACTTCAACTCAACTCCTCAACCCATCACTGTGCCTTGCAGGTGAGTGAGCGTGTGCAGCTGGAGCAGGGAGGATACATTTTGCTCCCCACCACCTTTGAGCCTGCCCAGGAGTCTGCCTTCACACTCAGGGTCTACTCTTCCAAGCCACTCAAGCTCAAGTAAGTTGGGGAGGGGGTGTTAAACCTGGAGAAATGTAATATACAGTAGTGGTGTTTGTATTGCAGAAAGTTTCAGTATTATTGGTTAGTGTGTGCCAGGAGGCATTTCAGTCATGGCCATCCTAATGTCAAAGATAATGATTAATTTCATATTTACTAGAAATAATTACTTGATTTGCAGGTTGGTAGACAGTGTGCCAGGAGTGTCTGGTGGTGCTGTGGTGCGTGCCAGAGGGTCGATGGAGGGGAAGAGTTTGGGGCAGTACCAGGCAGTCTTCCTCCAGGTGGCTGATGAACACCGCTCTGTCAACGCCTTCCAGCTTCATGAACTACTGGAAGCCTGTCTACCCAATGGTCAGTTTGCACACCACATTCTTATATCATGACACATTATAAACATAATGTAACTTGTATTTAATCATTAAAAGGTACCTATATGATGCCTACATCTGACCATTCATCCATTCCAGACTACATCAAGAGCTGTGCCAGCCTAGACATCTGCCGCCAGGTCATCCTTGCCTTGGATGTATCCTTTTGTCAATCAAAACATAATAATTACAGTATTGCCATATAATGTGATTAGGGAATATTCCTATCATTCTACAATACAGTAGGTAAACAGTTGCCTTCACATGAAAGTACATCTGATCTTTTGTGAAAATTGGCATTGCAACAATATCTTTCAAACTCCCCTCTTGTATTACACAGAGGGATAACCTGTGTGTAAAAGCAGGACATGATCTATCTATCTATCTATCTATAGCTCTGACGCCTCGTTCCCTCCGGGAACTCCCCCGAAGGGGGTGGCCACGGCAGAAAAGTCTCCAGTCTTCCCTGTTCAAACACTCCCTCCTTACTTGGTCCAGCCCTCCCCTCCCCCTCATGTTTCTCTCCTTTACATACTCTTCCACTCTGTTCTGCCATCTAACGGGTGGTCTGCCTCTCACCCAACACCCCACAACTTCACTTCCATACACCTTCTTTACAAACTCCTCACCTTGCATTCTCTCTACATGTCCAAACCACCTCAAAGTATTACGTTTCACTCTCTCAACCACTCCACACTCAATACCGATTGCCTTCTCACTCATACCACATCTCTTATACACACTCTCATTACTTTCTCCATCCCACCTTGTCAGTCCACATGCACCTCTCAGATAACTCATTTCCACAGCACCTATTCTCGACTGATGAGCCCTACTCCATGTCCAGGTCTCCGACGCATACGTCAGTGTTGGCAGGATTATACTATTTCGTAGTCCCCTTTTCACTTCCATACTCACACTTCTACCCTTCATTATCCTCCCCAGTGATCCTATGACCTGTCTACCCTTCACTGCTCTCTCCCTAATTTCTCCTTCCATACTCCCATGTTTACACATAACTGTCCCCAGGTACTTAAACTCCTTCACTTCCTCCATCCTCTCACCTCAGGGTTATCTCACACTTAGTCCCAGTTGGTACTTCCACTCTGTAAGGTGTAGCAAAGTCAATCACTTCAGTTCCTGCTCTCTCAAACACCATCACTTTACTTTTTCCAACATTCACCACTACATGATCCACTACAGTTATTAAATATGTGGAAGACACTACATCACCCTGTATTTATTCTGTGTACTGTATACCTTTGATACTTTTTCCTTGACAAGCCATTCCCTAGAACTCCTCCACGGGTCGTCTCAAGTTCTCAGAATTCAAGGACCTCATGGTGAGCCTTAAATTTTGGCAGAATGCCTTCAAGACACACACCAAGGAGCGTACTGGCATATTGAAGGCCGAGCGACTGAGAGATGCCTTAGAGGATGTTGGTCAGTATCACACCAATTTAGCTGTTAGTCACATTTCATAGTGTTAATTTTTGTTGTGAAATATTTTTTGAACATTTATTTGGAATCCGTTTGAATACAGGAAAACTGACTGTATTCACATTCCCAATAGTCATTATAATTTTCTAGGCCAATATTTTCATAGTCATTCCTGGAAGCTTCTTCCATTAAGGCTGATTAAAATGCCTCAAAAAGAACATATCAAATTTTACTCAAGTTCTTGTACAGTAAACTTCAAAGCACAAAATATCCGTACAGTACATTTCACTTCACATTATTCATGATAAACAGTCATGCTCTTTAACTCGGTGGTTTTGTCGAGATCGTATCACCACATAAAATTCTTTACTCTGATGAGCAGAATTTTAAAATTAATTACAACTAAATTATTTAGAAGAAGGGGATTTATACTGGACTCCTATCAGATCCTTTATCGAGTGATACAAAAGGAACTTAAATTTTTTTGTGTTTCAGTGAAGAAGTGAATGTGAGATTATTTTTTGCGGTCTCATTATATGCTCCTTTCTTACACCTGAATCCCAACTCTCCATAGAAGGATGTAAATGGTCTTCATAATTATTATGATGAAAATAATTAGTTACTTCTTCATTGCAGGGTTCCAGCTCAACACAGAGGTGGTGTCAACGTTAGTCCTCCGTTACATGAGGAAAGACGGAACCCTCAGATTTGGAGATTTTGTTAGTGCCATACTTCACCTCACAGTTGCGTTTGGTCAGTATATTGTACTGTTGTTTAAGTACTTAATTCTTTATATGAACTTAATTATCCTACAAAAAATAATTTCACTGACTAGTACTAGGATCCTTGCACAACACTAAAAACTAAATTCTTCTATCCACAGATATCTTTGAAAAGAAGGATCCTCTTCAGAATGGGTCTGTCAAGTTTTCCATGAGTGAGGTAAGTTGATTCTTTAATAGGGTAACCCTATAAACAATGACTGAAACTGTTAGAGAGAGAATCTTGAGGCGATTCAAAAATTAAATCGCAATAATATTGGATACAGGGAAGGAAAGTAACAGGTGCAATGGAAGCCCTGGTTAGAACTGGAGGGTGAAGTTACTCTCAACTTAACTCGTATTCATGCCAGCCCAAAATTTCTTAACTGCATGATAGTGTGGGTATTAACAATCCTTTATGCAGTCTTTTTGCTGCCAGTGTACTCCATTTGCCTTTATTTCAAATGTTCTATGCTTCAATTGCACCCGATACTTTCTACTTGGGGTTACTCCATTTTCCACAATTTTCCTCTTCAATAATATTACATCCAAAAATGTCCTCTTACCTAGAAGTCAGGGAAACAGCTACCAGAATGCATCAGTAGAGGGAGGCATTACAACCTGACCAAGGTTATTGACCAGGTAAGGGTACTGAGAGTGCAGCAGCACAGGTGTAGCAGGCAGGATGCTGGGAGGTGTGTGGACATCTTGGCGGTGTTGGTAGCCAGAGAATCCACATAAGACACAACTTCCTCCAGGCCTGGAGTTGCAAGGAGGGGAAAATTACTAGCCGGGACAATGGTTCATATTGGAATATTTGTCAGAATGAATATGACCTTTATTGGAAGTTTCTTGTGCCTTACTGTCCTAAGTTTTTTTGCTGGGAGGATGACAAAACTGTTACATATTTATGTTGGATTAAGAGGTAATGTGCAATTTATTGAACTTCTAAATAATTTCTTTCCAGTGGTTGAGTTGTGCTCTGAAGTGCTGAGGCGAGATAGAATGGACAATCTCCTGAGGCTGCTAAACCAATGAATATCCAGAAAATAAAGGTGTGGGAATATTGGTTCGACTCAACCCAGGCATCCACAACTGATATTACTCGTCACCTTAATGGCTGTTACTTTCTACACGGTTATGCACAGCAATATAAGGTTTAAAGTGATGTGATGAACAGTGTAAAATAGAACACTATACTGTACAGTACAGCCTGATTTTTCTTGATTAAGTAATATGTCCACTGCTGGTATTGACTTCTAGATGGATGGCAAATATTGACCAATCACAGGTGAACAGACTGGTCATTTGGGTTATGTGCTGTATAATGCAAAAATCCTGGCTGTACTTTTTCAGTGAAAATACCATTGTATATAATATCAGAATTTAGATGGACTGCAGTTACAGTATAATTAGTTTCCACACTTTTAAACTAGTGTTTGTACAGTCACTAATGTATCTGTTTTTATATTTATTGCCAATTATTTTTTTTTTAATAAATTTTTATTCTATTTTACTTATTCTGTATTTTGTATAAATCCTGCAATGATACAGTACTATTGTGCTTACTCAAGATAAATTGGAGAAAGTTAAATTTATGCTGCTAACTGTACTAGTGCTGCAAGATACTTTTTGGCATATTTTTTTCATTTCTGGAATACACAAATATGTCAAAGATGGTGAATATTCAAGATTAATTATAGCTATTTTTTTTTTATTCATTTATCTACTGGTATTAGGAAATTGGGCTCTTATCCTAGTCCTTATGGGTTGGGATTGTTAACTCCTTTAGATGAAGGGAAATGATCAGATTTGTCAATTATCTTCTTCTGGAAGACCTATTACTGAAATTGTCCACCAAATTTCTTCCATATTTATATTCCCTCATGTTTGACTTAATATATACTGCAAAGATTTCCATGCATAGATCTGGCTAACTTGTGGTACCGTAATGGGTGTATTTTTTTGGCATTAAGAGGTCAAAACCTTTTTCATTAGTGGCAAGAAGAGAATATATATATATTACCATGACAGTACTTTAGAATCTGCAACTTTACTAAGTGGGCAAATACTGCTGTAAAGTTGAAATTTCAATGTGATTTATGCAGAGGCTGGATCATACCACTATTTAATTTATGGTAGATGCCCCATTATCATGAGTGTAAATATTGTACAAACATGCTTACAACTGGGCAGAGTCAGTTTCTATTCCTATCTGGCATAACTTTCACCCTGTAACTAACCTTTTTCGTCCATTAAAGCTTGCCATCCCTGCTCATTCATCTCCTTCGGTGTCGTATGACCCTGCTTAGTCTGATGCTACTGTAAATATACACATACAATTGAAATTTAGAAAGTGTGCCTTAAAGTTGGTAGTTAACGTTAACCTTGCAATGAGTCTATTTAAATTAATATTGCAGAGAAATAAAATTACACCATCAACAAGCTCACACAATGATTATGCCAGTGAGGTGTATTTTTTTCAACACTGCTATGGCTTACATTATGAACATTATTACATTAATAATCATGTAAATCTTGTAATACTGGAATTTCTTTGTAGTTGAAGTTTGCTCACTGTGCTTTTAATTAAACCTTTGGCCAGTCATGTATTCTGATTTGTATAACACTTAGGTTTAGATGCTCCTCCATGACTGGATGAAATGTTATACAGTATATGCTATTGATGTATGACTGACATTGTTAAATAGCTGTCTGTTAATGTTCATAACCAATATTATTCATCTTGAAGCTGAAAAGTGACTCCTAACTCAGGAGTGGAGAGCTTTGATCAGTCGATATTGACCTTGACAATAGAAATTTGGATATCAGCAGTCAGCTAGAGAAATTCTATTGGCAAGAACACAGATAATATAATAACCCAGACTTTATGTATGTTATGTGAATGTAGAGCTATGCTAGCAGGATGATTATTGGTGGTGCAGTCAACAGTACAGATTTAAAGAGCTTATGATGATACTAGCAAACTTTAAGATACCAAGATCCTTCAGACAATATGCCACAAAACAATCAACCTACAGTAGACTAGGCTATACCTGATTCAGTGTGTTCATGAATCAATATGATATAGTCACCTACAGTTTGCCAACATCCCAGGCCTATTAACCTGAGCCAACCCACATACATGTTAGGTGACCTGGCTGTCAAGCAATGCTGAATTGTAGTGAAAATTATTAATAATTACATACATGCCTGGCTACTTTTGCAATATTTCAAAGACTCAAGAAGGATGCATATTTTGTTTTCTATTTATGTATGATGGTCTAGCCACTCCACTTGATACCTTTTGTATGGAAAAATGTATCGTATTATGTGCACTATTATTAGTAGAAAGTTCTGATGTTGACTGTACACACTTGCCAGTTAATATGTAAATACTACTTTTACTGAACATAATGATGATGCGTATTTAAGAATCCTTTTTCTTTTTTACTACAAAAATGAGGAGAGTTAATTAATATTTCACATATTACATAAAAAGTTTCTCATTTGCACTACTTAGCCAAATAAGCAACTCCCTGTCTATCTTTCTACGGACAGGAATCATCGGTGGGACAGAGATATTATAGTTGCCCCTATTTTCTCTTTGCTTTCTCATTACCCTCTCTCCTCTCCCTTTATTATATACCTATTACACCTTCCATATCCATCACCCCCATGATGCACGCCAAATATTTCTTCTATCCTTCCTTCCATTATGCTTTATACCATTTGTATCTTTTTCCCATTCAAACCACCCTTCTTCCCCACTCCATTCATTTCCATCTTTGCCTGTCCCTCCATTCTTATTGCACCTTTGGTCCTAAGTCACATGGAGCAATTATCTATAGAATTTACAAAACATGTACAGTATTGTACTGTATATGGATAACAAAGCTTATATATCTTTTGCAAACTCTCAAGACTTCCAACTTTCTCTCTTACTGATACTACAATTTTTTGCTGTTCCTTTTCTGTATCTCCTCCTCTGGTGACAAATTATCCAAACTGTTACACTGCCATTTGTGTTATCTTTACAATTAATTTAATTATCAATAAATTTTTCCCTTCCTCTTTCCTCAATATTGTTATATATTTGTATATAAATGTGTACATATTTACTAAAAGAATATGAAAATTGTACTTTCTTATGAATTAATATATGCTACCTCTACATTGGTATTATTTTTATCCAGTACTGTACTCTACATACCATCATTCATATACAGTATTGAGGTGGTTTTTCATTATCATCATGACTAAGAAAACATGATACTGGTGTATCAGTCCCTAAAGGCATTTACTGTAATTGCAATCTCTGATATGCAGGGTCAGTGTGGAGAATTAGGTTTAAAGGATAAGATGAAGGTTAGGATAAGGAGAAAGATGTTTGGTAATCCTAACTTTAAAACTATCAAAAGTGGGGCTATTAACGAAATGAGATGGATGTTACAATGAAAAAATTATTGCCTGAATATATTGGTGCTTGCCTGGTATGTGTGGTATTTTCGGGTGTGGCTGCCTCTTGTACATCGTATATTAGTTTGGTGTAATTATGCACCTTTGTCTACTAAGTTGTTTGTGATCTTGTATGGCATCTGTTGTCTGTGTATTTGTCTTTTTATTGTACGTGTGTCCAGTTTAATGTCTTGTTCTAACAAAGTGATTGATGCAGTGTCGTCTGATCCATTTTGATATTTCTGAAAGTCTATTTTACCTTCATCATGTGGCTGTGTAACCATGAAATTGTTATGTGGTAATGTTATAACAGTTGAGTCTTGTTTGCGTGCTTCAAAGAAGCTGTAAATTTTTTTTTGTCGTTTTCTTTGTTGTATGTGAGGAAAGTGGCACTGAAATTAGTTTCTGCGTGTTTCATTTCTCTTTGTAGTGTTTTCTGCGTATTCTTGTAGTGTTCCCAGTGTTCTGTATTGTTGTAACATTTTGCTGCCTTGTATGTTTAACTCTGTGTCTATGTAGTGTGCAAAATTGTCTATTGAACTATTTGGGTGACTGATTTTGCATTGCAGTTTTCTTGGGGATGTGCTTATCCATTGTGTCATGTATAAAGTCAAGGAGTCTGGTCCAATTTGTTTCAATGGAACTGACCATAGGGTCATTGTCATGGAAGGTGTCTCTAAAGTTCTGGGAAATGGCACCCATGTCGGCTCTGTTGTAAAAAATAATGCTTCTGGATAACTGTTTCTGTATGGTTGGTTTAATGCTTGCATCAACTAGCACCATGTCATGATCGCTCAAGCCAGGTACTACCCATGTCCGTGTGATCAAAGAGGTTATGTTTGTGAGGAAAAGGTCTAAGGTATTGGATGCGACTCCGTGTCTTATGTTTGGGTTATTTCTCATTATGCTAGATTGTGTATTTGTTGGTTCAAGTAGCCTACTGTTTATGAAAGTGAGTGAGCGCTGATTATGTCAATGAAATTTTCATGCAAGGATCTTCTGTCAATATTTGGAATTATTATGCCGTTTCCATAGGTGGGGTTGTCTAATGTCACATTAGTTATCCAATCAATGTCAGATTTTTGGAGGGATCTAGTCTCAACAAACAATCGTCAAGGTGCTGCAGGTATTCTACGTTGGAGCTAGGGGGACGGTAAAAAATTCTATATGAAGTGACCTGCAGCCCTGTTTTTCCGTCTTTATCCGTAAAATTTTGGCGTCCATGTTTAGTTGGTCAGCTTGTGTTACAGCTTTCCCTGGCTTCGTTGCTATCATGACGCTGCCATGATTTCCAGTCTCTGTGTCTTCTGAGTAATGTCATAATAAATGGGCTGTCCGTTGGGAAGACAGCACTGTCCCTAATGTCTGGGTTGAGCCATGTCTCTGTTCCTTACTTAAGTAAGGAGGGTATGGTGAAAGGCAACTCTGTTAAAAAATGCTTCAAAAATTGATTACTAGGGTTTTTAAGGTCCATGGCTCTCTTTTAATAAGAGAGCCTTGGGTGGTAATGGTAGAAACAGTAGGACTAGGAATGGTTGAAAAGTTAGGTAGGGATATTGGGGTTATAGACAATGATTGTGGACTATGGTTAGTTTGATATGGATTGGAATGATGTGGGGCAGTTAAGTCATGTAGTCTGTCATGGGATGGGGTGGAATTGTCATTGTGTTTCCTAACCATTACAGTAGTCTGTCCCAATCTGTGGTTGAATTGGTGTGGTGATGGTGCAAGGGTGAAGGGGAAGGTTCAAGTAGAGGGAATCTGTTGGAAGTTGGAAAAGGATGTGAGGATAAAGAAAGGGATGAATTGTTATTTGGGCCCCTACAGTCCCAGCTGATCCACGAGAGGCTTTACTCAACTATTCCATCGAACGCCGCCTTGAAGACCCTGACACAGCTTATAGGTTGAATCACTGCTCTTTTGGATATTGTAAATCATGCCTTGGACCACTATATACCTCCACCACCATGTGTCCTCCTCCACCTTCACCAACTGTCTTCTCCACACACCCACCCATGGTAAGTCCTTTCTGACACCCCTTACCACATCACTGACATAACTTTGATTAATGGTTGTTATTGTTATTTGTGAAGTAATTGTTGTTTTACTTTGAGTACAGAGATATCTTTAATTAGAGCCTCACACCATTGCAACGCTTATCTTTAATTAAACTTTATTAAAGAAGCTTGGAGTAGTAGTGACACGTTTCAGCAAAGCCCTTTCTCTCATCTTGCCTAAAACACACACACACACGACAGTTACATTCAAAAATCCTAAAATTATAAGTTACACACACAAAACGATGGGAGGAGGCAATGTAAGCGAGTTAAAAAATCTGGGAACAGTACTATGTGTAATTAACCAGGTACTGTATGAAACAGGTGTGTTTATTTATGTTTACTGTACTCACCTCAGTGTCGAGAGGTTGGTTGGAGATGTTAAGATCAAGCCTTTTTATGCGAAGTATCAACTCATTGTCATTGCCCAGTTTCCTGAAACACTCAGTCACCATCTTCTTTTGTTCCCCAAGTAGCTCCTCAACATGCAAAGCTTGTTCTGCTATTTCAACATTCAAGGCTGTCAAGTGTGCCTCATTCTGCAAGATAGGCATAAATAAACATTGTACTCTACTATGGTAGACATTTAAAAAAAAATTACTGTTGTTCTTAGGTTCTCACCTAATTACTTTCAAGGTAGCAACATACTTTTTCTCTTAACGACAATGGCCATGATTGCACCGATAAAATATATGAACTGAAAAAAGGGTGGTGGGTTATTCCTAACCCAGCCTGGACAGAACTCAAGACTTTCTGTTCAGCTACCAAAAAAGGCATAAGTACACTCTTTCATTTATATGATCATCTGGTCTCAATTTATTATTAATCATTAACCCTAAGTCTGTTTTTTTCTCTGCTTCATTTAATATTTTATTTCCAAGTTTGTATTGCCAATTTGGTCTTTTCTCACTTCTTCCAAACTTAATTAATAACATCAAGTTAAGTGTGTGCGTGTATGTATATACTAGACCACAAGCCCTTGCTCCGCACGGAAGTGAGGTATGTGTAATTAAGTAATTAGTGGGGTGTTTTTTGTGACAAAAATGTCCTCTGTCCCCCTCGTGTAAGTCCACTTTCTTTCCATGTGTGAATTCCTGGCGCTGTAGGTGATCACATGACAATTTGTATAGCCCGATAGACAAACAGAGTCTCTTCATTTATATATATATATATATATATATATATATATATATATATATATATATATATATATATATATATATATATATATATAGAGAGAGAGAGAGAGAGAGAGAGAGAGAGAGAGAGAGAGAGAGAGAGAGAAGTACAGCCGGCAACATAAATTCACATCCATCTCCTGTACTTAAAAGGGAAATTTTTTGTTGGTAAATCTGGAACAACTGAATCCTCCAAACTATTCCAAGCAACAGAACACCATTATCTTTGCTCATCTGGTTCTGTTTCCTGGCATACTTTGGAGGAATGAAGGCACTCCAATGTAACAAAAGTGAATCACCCCCTTAATAATGTTAATATGACCAGATTGTTGTATTCTGAACCAGTTTGTATTCTAACAACGTATTTAATTTACCACATGAGAACTATTATTATTACTATTATTATTATTTTAAACTCTCTCACTTTTACATATAAATATTTTTTTTAAATACTATTAAATTTTTCAGAATCGTGCCGAAGCCTCCAGAAGCCTAGTGAATCCTTCAGAAGCCTGCTGAAGCCTCCAGAAGTGTTCTCAAGCCTACTGAAGTCTACTGAAACATGATATATATGTATGTTTTTTGTCTTATTTGTGTGTGTGTGTGTGTTTCAAAGAAATAGAGAGACTGTGTGTTTGTGAGAGAGAAATAGGAATGCATTTATGTGTGAGCGAGATTGATGTGTGTGTGTGAGAAATGTTTGTGTGTGTTAGAGAGAGACTGGATTTGTGCGTGTGTGTGTAAAAATATACATAAAATTTTAGAAAAAAAAACAATATGAATAAAAAATAAAGATATAAAAACAGATTTGTGTTTGTTGTCCCTCCTTTCCTTCTAAATGCTCTCTCTCTCTCTCTCTCTCTCCTTCGTGATTGCTATCCAATAATAATAAGTAAATATATAAATAATATGTTTCAATTTCCTTAGTAAATAAGAAATATATAAATATATATTAATTATTCTATGAAATAATTGGGTTTAATATTTATCAATAATTAAATAAGGTGTCAGAAAATATAATTATACAACAATAAATAATTCAGTTTAGAATAATTATAAAAAATATCAATTAAAGTTTAAAGAAAAAGCAATTAAGGTAAATAAATTAATATATAGAAATAGATAAGTGTTTGTTGTCCCTTCTTTCCTTCTATTTCTTCTCTCTCTCTCCCTTCTCATCTTCGTATTCTCTCCCTCCCTCTCTCTCTCCTTCCAACCTTCGTATTTTCTATCTCTCCTTCCTTCCTACTTGCTGTCCAATAATAATAATAAATAAATAAATAATAATGATGTGTTTCAATTTCCTTAGTATTTTTTTTTATAAATACCTATTAATTATCCCATGAAATAAATGGGTTTGGTGACCATATTGGAGGAACTTGATTCCTCCAAACTATTCCAGGCAACAGAGTCATTACCATTATTATATTTATTAATATAATAGGATAATTTTAGAGCAAACTGATTCCTCCAAACCATATTATGACGTCATTACAAAGGGAGAGAGAGAGAGAGAGAGAGAGCAGTGTTACTATGTCTCCTTGATGAAATTTCTATAATATCCCCATTGGTACCTCTGATTCTCCATGTCTAGTGAAAATTCCCCATACTTGGCATCACTTATACAGAGAATGTTGGCTCAAAATTAATGTTTGAATAGCAGTCCATAAAGAGGGTTGCTGAGTTGATTTGCCCTCCCCCCTACCCCTCATCCAATCTACAGATACCCCCTCCCTCACACCCTTGTTCCTACCCCCCCCCTAACACCATACCCCCACCACACTCCCCTACCCCTCCTTGATTATCGTATAATGACGTCATGATTTGATGGAGAATGTAGTTCACGTTTTGGTTCATAATTCATTTATTATTAACTATTTTGAATTAGTTATTATATAAGTAAATTCCCCGTAATTTTCTCTACATTTTGATATAATAATTTCTTTATTTATATAAGTAATTAACAAAATTAGCAAACATTTTCTATTTATAATTTCCAACCGTGACTAATTGGTACATTGCAGCACCTTGAGTCCTCCAAGGTATCTCAGGAAACACAACTTAATGCAGGAATAATACAGTTTGGGGGAATTAATTTGCTTCACAATTACACTATGAAAATCTGGGTTCCTTTATAGTACTTTAATTCCTCCAAAATATGTCAGGAAAGAGAATTAATTAATAAATATAATGGTATCAATCCTGTTGTATGGAATAGTTTGGAGGAATCAAATTGGTCCAGTATTACCATAACCAACACCACAGCTTCGAATGAATTAACTTCGAATGAATCAACTTGGTGAGCCATTCTAATGAGGGTATAGGGAAGGGGGGGGGGGGTAGAAGAGGTGTAGGGAAGGGGGGGTGTATAAGGGGGTATGATGTTATGGGGGTAGGGGTGGTCCCTTCGAATAAACCAGTTTCGAATGAGTGAATAAGATCGACTGAATCAGCTTGGGCAGCCATTCATAGACCACTCATACCCCCCCCCCTTTACCTCCTCCCTACACCATCCAATACCCCCTATACCCCCTTTAGAATGGTTCACCAAGTTAATTCATTCGAAGCTGTGGTGTTGGTTATGGTAATACTGGACCAATTTGATTCCTCCAAACTATTCCATACAACAGGATTGATACCATTATATTTATTAATTAATTCTCTTTCCTGACATACGTATTTTCGAGGAATCAAAGTACTATAAAGGAACCCAGATTTCCATAGGATGATTGTGAAGCAAACCGATTCCTCCAAACTGCATTAAGTTGTGTTTCCTGAGATACCTTGGAGGACTCAAGGTGCTGCAATGTACCAATTAGTCACGGTTGGAAATTAGAAATAGAAAATGTTTGCTAATTTTGTTAATTACTTATATAAATAAAGAAATTATTATATCAAAATGTAGGGAAAATTACGGGGAATTTACTTATATAATAACTAATTCAAAATAGTTAATAATAAATGAATTATGAACCAAAACGTGAATTATATTCCCCATCAAATCATGACGTCATTATACGATAATCAAGGAGGGGTAGGGGAGTGTGGTGGGGGTATGGTGTTAGGGGGGGGGTAGGAACAAGGGTGTGAGGGAGGGGGTATCTGTAGATTGGATGAGGGGTAGGGGGGAGGGCAAATCAACTCAGCAACCCTCTTTATGGACTGCTATTCAAACATTAATTTTGAGCCAACATTCTCTGTATAAGTGATGCCAAGTATGGGGAATTTTCACTAGACATGGAGAATCAGAGGTACCAATGGGGATATTATAGAAATTTCATCAAGGAGACATAGTAACACTGCTCTCTCTCTCTCTCTCTCTCTATCCCTTTGTAATGACGTCATAATATGGTTTGGAGGAATCTGTTTCCTCCAAAATTACCCTAGGGAGATCTGAGATCCTTAATAGTAACTTTGGAGTACATTGATTCCTCCAATATATGTTAGGAAACAGGATTAATTAATAAATATAATGGTACCTCCCTGTTGCGTGGAATAGTTTGGAGGAATCAAGTTGCTCCAATATTGTCACCAAATCCATTTATTTCATGGGGTAATTTTTAGGTATTTTCACATTTCTTTTTCACTAAGGAAATTGAAACACATCATTATCATTGAATTATTCATTAATTATTATTATTGGATAGCAAGTATGAAGAGAGAGAGAGAGAGAGAGAGAGAGAGAGAGAGAGAGAGAGAGAGAGAGAGAGATTAATTGATTGATTCATATTAGGCG
Source organism: Petrolisthes manimaculis (assembly GCA_034508575.1). Taxonomy (NCBI): domain Eukaryota; kingdom Metazoa; phylum Arthropoda; class Malacostraca; order Decapoda; family Porcellanidae; genus Petrolisthes; species Petrolisthes manimaculis. Next base: position 118,724 of record JAWZYT010004751.1, read on the forward strand.
CAGCAACAGCGAGGTCATATGACGCCAGTAAAATGGCAGGAATGAAATAGAAAGAAAAGAGGGACAGTTGAAGAACTAAAAGCTAATGGCTGGGGCAAAGGGTCGCCAAAACTCTTACAGTATTGCCCACATCACTAATGCAGGCAATACTCACCTACGGAGAGAGAGAGAGAGAGAGAGAGAGAGAGAGAGAGAGAGAGAGAGAATACGAAGGTGAGAAGGGAGAGAGAGAATACGAATGGAAAGAGAGAGAGAGAGAGAGAATGAATACGAAGGTGGGAAGAGAGAAAATACGAATGTAGGAAGGGTGAGAGAAAGAATTCTGATACCTTAATTTATCTTTCAATAGCAATTCAAAAGCAAGTGTTACTAAGTTGATGTTGGTGTAAATTCGAAGCTGATTTACCGATTCGAAGCTGGTTCATTCGAAGCTCCCATCTCCCTATACACCTCCCGAACCACCCACTTTCAACCACTCACTACACCCCCTCTGAAATGGTTCAACAATTTGATTCATTCGAAGCTGTGGTGTTGGTCGTGGTAATACTGGACCAATTTGATTCCTCCAAACTATTCCATACAACAGGATTGATACCATTATATTTATTAATTAATTCTCTTTCCTGACATACGTATTTTCGAGGAATCAAAGTACTATAAAGGAACCCAGATTTCCATAGGATGATTGTGAAGCAAACCGATTCCTCCAAACTGCATTAAGTTGTGTTTCCTGAGATACCTTGGAGGACTCAAGGTGCTGCAATGTACCAATTAGTCACGGTTGGAAATTAGAAATAGAAAATGTTCGCTAATTTCGAATTAGTTGTGTAATTAAATAAATTAGTATATCAAAATATAGGGAAAATTACGGGGAATTTAATTATATAATAGTTAATTCAAAATAGTTAATAATAAATGAATTATGAACCAAAACGTGAATTATATTCCCCATCAAATCATGACGTCATTATACGATAATCAAGGAGGGGTAGGGGAGTGTGGTGGGGGTATGGTGTTAGGGGGGGGGTAGGAACAAGGGTGTGAGGGAGGGGGTATCTGTAGATTGGATGAGGGGTAGGGGGGAGGGCAAATCAACTCAGCAACCCTCTTTATGGACTGCTATTCAAACATTAATTTTGAGCCAACATTCTCTGTATAAGTGATGCCAAGTATGGGGAATTTTCACTAGACATGGAGAATCAGAGGTACCAATGGGGATATTATAGAAATTTCATCAAGGAGACATAGTAACACTGCTCTCTCTCTCCCTTTGTAATGACGTCATAATATGGTTTGGAGGAATCAGTTTGCTCTAAAATTATCCTATTATATTAATAAATATAATAATGGTAATGACTCTGTTGCCTGGAATAGTTTGGAGGAATCAAGTTGCTCCAATATGGCCACCCATTTTCATAGGTTTACTAATAAGAGAGACCGGTATAATTTTAATTCATTTTTTTTTTTTCCTAATAATTTTATTACCTTGAATTTTTTTATATTTATATTTATATTTATATTTTCAACGCCTGAATTATGTATTATTGTATATTTCTTTACATTTATTAATTATAAAATATAAAACCCATTTATTTCAAGGGATATATATATTTTTTCATATAATTCCATAGTAAGGATATTGAAACACATTATTATTTATTTATTTAAGCACGAAGGAGAGAGAGAGAGAGAGAGAGAGAGAATGAGACAATTGACCATTTTGCCCCTTTGGGTGGGTCTCGTTTATTGAACAGCAGAATACATAGTAATACAGTTCAAATAGTTGATGCACCACTGCTACATCAACTCTACAAACTTAAACTTATATTGATACAAAATCTTAAACTTATACAAGTAGACAAAATAAATACAACATATTTAATACATTTCAAATATACATATATATAATATACACACACACACACATATATATATATATATATATATATATATATATATATATATATATATATATATATATATATATATATATATATATATATATATATATATATATATACACCAGTGGCGGATTTAGGGGGGGGCCGAGTAGGCCATGGCCTAGGGCCCCACGCCTGTGAGGCCCCGCGAAATACAACCAAGGACTCCATAGAAAGATCAAGTTAGTAATTGGGCTAATTATCAATAAATTGAATATTGCTTAAAAAGTTTATTTATTTTAACGCTTCGCTCGTCCATTGATTTGAGGGCCCCGCACAACCTAAATCCGCCCCTGCTTCCATCTCTAGGCTAATAGTAGGCTTGGTCTAAGGCAGAACGCAAATGAATTAGGAAGATTATCCCTTGTCTATGAATGCTTACCTATGAGAAGATAATGGGGAAATAAGTAACCTTGTGGTGATCCCCACCTGAGCCACCTCTATGACTTGTCAGCCACCTGTGACCTGTCCCAGTCCTATGTGGTTGTTGATGGGGCAGTAACCCAAGAACTTGGCAAGAAGCTCAATCTCTCCAAAGATATATATATATATATATATATATATATATATATATATATATATATATATATATATATATATATAAAGGCGGGAGAGTATTTACATACATAAATGGTAATATAGGATATAGCACCACTGTTATTACATAAAAGAACTTTCAAAATTATGTTATATAGAAAAGGTAATAAGGGAGTCACAGAAAATAAAACTTTTTTAATCGTTAACTCCTCTAAATCAGGTTACTTCTTATATTTAATAAGTATACACAACACTTCCATTACGGAAATTACAGGTCTAATAATTTCTGTCGTGGAATTCCCCTAGATCAGTGGTTCTCAACTCATTGCAGCCCATGGACCACCAACCCAATTATGAATATATCGTGGACCATTTCATTTTTTTGAGCAATAATAAAAAAAGGCAAATAAAAGACAACATACAATTATATATCTTAAAAAGAGATAATACAATAAAAGAATAGTCAATTATTTAATTTGATAAAGTAATTTTGTACTTTATTTCCTGAATATTTAAAACTATATACACCAATTCTCACCTTTATAGTGAGCATCTTGTGGAACACCCAAAATTTTACCATGGACCACCAGTTGAGAACCACTGCCCTAGATGCTCTAGCTGGGAGTACAGAACGTGCAATGGGACTTTGTGTTTCTGCCTTTCTGGTAGTGGATCTAAAGCTTTGTATTCCCCACCTACTCTAGAGGTGGGCGTAACTCATCAACAAATCGTTTCATGACGTTTACATGCACCTCAATAATATAATGCATGTTACCAAGTTTTCCCAATATTTTACCTGGTACCCATTTCCGTATTATGACGCAACATGATATAGTATATGCATAGATGTACAGCATGTATGGGGAGAGTGTGTATGTATGTATGTATATATGGATGTTATTTAATATAAACTCGCAATCCAAAATTTGTATCCAAGTTTTGTTGAAGTTTCGAATCATTTGACGTATATACTATATGTAAGTTAGTCGTATCCCACATGATCAATGAGCGCGCGCTTTTCAAATTTTCACTGACTGGGAAAATATTTGGAGAACAGGAATGTGGGGCAATGTTTGTGTTTCATTATACAGCTTTTGTTCTATAAAGACGTCCTCGATGTGTGGTACTCTATGTAGCGTCCTCGACCCACTTCACTTTTATTTACACTAATCACCTACATACAGTACTTCGCCTTTTGCCTCCTCCCTTCCTCCATAATTACTTCCTCTTTTCCTACTTCCATTTACTGTACTGTAATTTTCTCTCCCTCTCTCCCTCCACCTTTCACCTCCTTTGCTTCCCTTCCAAACTCACTCTCACTCACTCACTCACTCACTCTTTCAACTCACTCACTTTCCTGTCTTATTTTTCTCACTCATCTCCTCCTCCACCCACTCCCCCACCCTCTCATGTTATATTTACTCTCCCAGTCATATCTCCTTAATTAAACACTCATCCCAACTCTTCTCTCTGCCTTTCACTCATCCTAATCTGCTCTCTCTCTCTCTCTCTCTCTCTCTCTCTCTCTCTCTCTCTCTCTCTCCGCCACCAGCTGAGAGGGAGAGAGGGAGAGGTAGAGGGAGAGAGGTAGAATAGAGGTTAGTGGGGCAGGTAGGGAGCCAAGAGAGGGTAGTGTTGTTGTTGATGCCAGTACAAATAATAGTGATGGAAAATGATGATGGAAGTAGTAGTAGTAGTAGTAGTAGTAGTTAGTTGTTAGTAGTAGTAGTAGTAGTAGTAGTAGTTGTGGTATTTTAGTAGAAGTAGTTAGTAGTAGTACAGGTAGTAGTTATTGTTGTAGTAGTAGTAGTAGTAGTAGTAGTTATTGTTGTAGTTAGTAGTTGTAGTTAATAATAACAACAACAACAACGTACTATGAGAAACAATACAGTGTGGTGCAAGATGTAAGTACTGTATTGTAGGTTAGTTAGATGCTCCTTGAATTGGTACGAAGCCATTTGGCAGTGTGAAGATGCAAATGAGACTTCTTGCTTTGGTTCACACACACACACACACACACATATACACACACATACTTTCACACCCACTGATACTTTTCACCCACACACACACACACACACACATACTTTCACACCCACACACAATCTGATACTTCTCTCTCTCTCTCCCTTGCTGATATTTTTCACTGTTTCACACACCTACACTTACATACACATACTTTCACACACACAGACACAAACACATACTTTCACAACCACACCCATAGACACTGATACTTTCACACACCCACACTCATACACACACTGATACTTTTCACTGTTTCACACACCTACACACACATATAAATACTTTCACACCCACAATCTCTCTCTCTCTCTCTCTCTCTCTCTCTCTCTCTCTCTCTCTCTCTTCAAACATTATCTAAACACTCCTCTCCTCTCTTTTCATTCACCTATCATCACCATTATTATTACCATTATCATAAACATAAACATCAACATTCCACCATTATCTCGTAAAGGAAAAGTGGAAGGGAGGTGGGAAGTGGAAGGGGTTCAAGGGGAGGTGGGAAGTGGAAGGGGAGGTGGGAAGTGGAAGGAGAGAATGTATGGAGTGGAGGGGAGGTGGGCAGGTGGGAGAAGATAATGGGAGAAATGGTGTGGTGGAAGGGAGAGAAAAGATAAATAAAGGAGGGAAAAAGGAAAAGTAAAGACTTCCCTTCCTCCTCCCTTCCCTTTCCTTCTTTCCTTCATTATTAGGCTACACACACACACACACACACACTCTCTCTCTCTCTCTCTCTCTCTCTCAACCACACCCTCTGCCAGCCAGCCAAATATATCTATCAACCCCCTCCTACACCCCCTCCTTTCATCTCATTCCTCCATCCCGTTTCCCTTTTTGCCTTTCTTTATTCCCCTTTTCACTGCTCCATCTTCATCTCTCTCTCTCTCTCTCTCTCTCTCTCTCTCTCTCTCTCTCTCTCTCTCTCTGTGGAGTGAAGGTGGGAAAGGGAAAGAGATGGTAAGGATCAAGGGAAAGGAAATGGAAAAAGGAAGAAAATAAAGGAGAAGAAAAAGTGACAGATGAAAAAAGAAGTAATGAGAAGAAATGGATAAGAAACAGGAAGAAAGGGAAATGAAAAATGAGGAAAAGTGATAAGAAAAATAATATTATGATAAGGAAGTAAGAGGAAGAAAATTATGAGAAGGAAGAAAATGAAATAAATGGAAGTAAATGGAAAAGAAAAAAGAGTAAGAGGAAGAAAAAAAGGGGACAGAGAGTGAAGAAAGGAGAACATGAAAAGGGGAATTAAGTAGGAAGAGAGGAAAAGGGGGATGGAGAGAATATGTGGGTGGATGAAAGAAAAATTGAGGGAGGGAGGGAGGGAGGAGGGGAGAGAATAGGAAAGTACGTGGGTGGATGAAGTGTGAGTGAAAGAAGATGGAGGGAAAGGGGGGGAGATGGAAGGGGGGAAAGGGGGAGAGAGAGGGAGAGGCAGGGAGGGAGAGAGGGGGAGAGAAAGGAAGGGAGAGTGGGAGAGAGAAAGGAGTGCAGGGAGGGAGAGAGGGGAAGAGAGAAAGGAGACAGGGAGGGAAAGAGATAGGAAGGGAGAGAGAAAGGAAGGGAGAGAGTGGAAGAGAGAAGGAAAGGAGAGAGTGGGAGAGAGAAAGGGAGTGGAAGAGAGAAAGGAAGGGAGAGAGTGGGAGAGAGAAAGGAAGGGGGAGAGAAAGGAAAGGAGAGAGTGGAAGAAAGGAAGGGAGAGAGTGGGAGAGAGAAAGTAAGGGAGAGAGGGGGGATAGGGAGAGAGAGGGAAGGGAGGGAGGAAGGGGGAGGAGGAGAGTCAAGGTGTGGGTACCCTCTTCCGTGTCTACTTTTAACTATGGGGGGTGATAGTGACTCTCTCTCTCTCTCTCTCTCTCTCTTTCTCTCTCTCTCTCTCACATATTATTATCTGTCTTTCCCCTCTCTCTCTCCCAATCCACCCACATAATATTTTTCTCTATCCGCCCCCTCTCCTTCCTTCCTTCCCTCTCTCCTTTCCAAACTTTTTTCCTCCCAATCCACCCACATATTATTCTCTCTCTCTTGCTTATTCACTTCATCAATTCCTCCCTTATTAAATTCCTGTACGTGTTCCCCTCATTTTTATAAACACACCATTCTATCCATGTTATAATTCCTTTCACTCATCGACACACTCTAATAATTACTGTTGGGATGTGGTGATTCGATCGTTTTCTGAAGGGGGTGGGGGCTGAATCATAATATCCTTCCTGGTGGGTGATTCGATCGTTCCCTGGCAAAGGATGGGGTGGGGGTGGGGGTGGGGGTGATTCGTGGCCACTCCCTTATAAACGGTCACTATAGCAAAGCGTGGGTTATGCCTCGTGTGTCCATCCCAACCCAACCCATCCCACCAACCGTTCACATACCATCTCCACCTCAGGGACTGTCTCACGCTATGTACACATTCACTGCTATAAGTACTTTTTCTCATCTTACTATTACTACTACTACTACTACTCTTACTCTTCCTACTCCTGCCTTGGATGATGGTGAAGAGAGAGAGAGAGAGAGAGAGAGAGAGAGAGAGAGAGAGAGAGCACTCAAGGCCTCCTGTAAAACACTTCTATTTTCACTTCACAGAAATGGTACCGAATCCAACACGTGCCAAGTTGGCTCCAAACACACACACACATACACACACACAGAGGCAAACAAACATTTAATCTCTTCATCAGAATAACCATAATAATTTCATCCCATAAGCTATCTAAACTATAACATATTCTGAAATCAACTGCAGATGACCATTTCACACAAAAGCTCTTTCTACAAACAAGTGCAAATATTTATACTATTGTGGAATCATACTGCTATGCAATAATTTATTTTGACCTGTGAACGTGATGCTATAGGCGTCTTTATTATATTTGTGTGTGTGTGAGAGAGAGAGAGAGAGAGAGAGAGAGAGAGGTGATTTATTGTCGAGGCTGTGTGCATGAGCGTGGGTGTGGGTACTGAGTGTGGGTACGTGTGAAAGAGAATATTAAGTGTGTGTGTAAGAAACAGAGAATGTGTGTGTGTGTGTGTGTGTGAAAGAGAGAATAATATGTAAGTGTGTGTGTGTGTGTGTGTGTGTGAAACAGAGAATGTGTGTGTTTGTGTGTGTGTGAATCAGAGCGAAACTACGCAATATAATAAAATATCACGAAAACACAATTACAAGCAGAACTGGAACCTGTACCAAATAATTAACACACACACACACACACACACACACATGGACATTGATAGACTACGGATGTCCTTTAATCATTTTAAACCCGTATTTTTATAAGTTTAGCCTTTTTGTGTTCATTACTACGGATGTCCTTTAATCATTTTAAACCCGTATTTTTATAAGTTTAGCCTTTTTGTGTTCATTATATATTTTAGTACCCAAACATTTATAAGAATGAATTTCAGGTTGTATTATCATTATTATTATTATGATTATTATAGAATACTTTTAGTACATTGGAGCTCCTTAATTCCTCCAAAGTATGTCAGGAAACAGCTGATGAACAAAACTAAAGGTAGTCTGTTATTTGGAATATTTTGAAGGGATCACTTGCTCCAGATTTACCAATACTGTAATGCTACGTAGACCACCTCAGAATATCGCCCAATTCCCCTAAAATAGTGGGTGTGATGTGAGGTAATGGTGTATATTGAGAGGACAGTCCGTGGCTTGAGTTTAGACACCTGGGGATCATGAATCAACCTATCTTATACCATCCTACATGCCAAGTTTGACACACATACATACACACACATCTTCGAATATCCTACATGCCAAGTTTGACACACATACACACACACACATCTTCGAATATCCTACATGCCAAGTTTGACACACATACATACACACACATCTTCGAATATCCTACATGCCAAGTTTCACACACATACATACACACACACACAAACTTGTCGTCACTTTCTCACTGTCTGACGTAAATGTCATAACTTTCGTCCATTTTAATATATTTTCATTCGAGTCTTACCCAGGAAATACATGAACCTATTTCCCTAAACTCATTGAGACGAAAGTGAACCATGACTCAGTTCACTTATGGGACCCTGTGATGTAGTTAGATAATTGGAGGTAATAGAGTCCTTCAAATATGCCACGAAACACCATCTATAATAATGGAAGGAGCCATGGTTTCGTGGTATAATAGTCAGGTGGAATCAGAGCCTCCAATTATCAAACATTATCACAGAGATTTTAAGGGGGTTATGATACACTTTTGGAATAAATACATACACACACACATCTTCATTACTGATAGGCAGGACTAAACTAATAATTATTACTCGATCATGAAATATGTTTAGGGAGAGAGTATACTTTTGGTACACTGGAGTGCCTTGATTCCTCTTAGTCTATAGTACGGTATGCCAGAAAAATAAAACACAGAACAGAACCAGATAAACTTAAATTATGGTGGGTTGTTGTGGCTTGGAATACTATGGAAGACTCAATCAGTCCATGCTCCAGGATTAACCAACCCCTGAATTATTAACGTTCCTTTTCTGCCAACTAAGCGTACTTTATAATTATATGTTATTGTTTTTAGTTACATTCTCTTTGTCTGGCGTAATAAGTAGAGTCTGCATTTCGATCAGTGTTTTCCTTCATTCAGTCCAGCCTATAAGAAAAAGATCTTTGTCAACATACCCCCCGCCCACCTTTTCTGACGTCGATTGATAGAGGACATCCCAAGAAGTCGTAACTCGTAAGTCGTTTGTGTCTCCGGTCTGTTATGTGTGTGTGTGTTTGTGTGTGTGTGTGTTGACGTAGGTTGTATTCTGTGTAGGAGTTGATGGAAGGATGTGTTGTTAGTGTATATTCTAAGTGTGGTAATTTCCTTCCTTCCGAAATATAGGTCTCTCTCTCTCTCTCTCTCTCTCTCTCTCTCTCTCTCTCTCTCAGGCATAATACGTACTGTATCTACTCAGTCATCCATTTTAACATATTTAACAATCCGTTCATCCAGTTAAACGTTAACACGAACCCCAAACAAAAGAAATCAAATTATAAACCAAGTCAATCAAAACAAAACAAAGCAAAACAAATTAAAACAAACCTACGCAAAACACAGCGAAACAAACAAAAAAAATACTACATTAGAACGATCTATCCGTGTGCCTTGTAAAATCACCTCACAGGCAGATCACAATAATTAATATAAGGGTGCTAAAACGTTTTACGTAGGTCGGAAACGTTTTAACTCTACCGTACTTTTTATAACTATATCCAGTGCCTTTAAATGTGAGTTTTACTGCACACTGAATCTGTGGGATACTTTTAAATAGCACGTACTCGGTGTGGGTATGTGTGTATGTGCATGTGTGTGTACAAATTTGTTTGTGTGTGTGTACAATTTGTTAGTGTGCATGTGTGTACACAATATTTATTTACTAACGGACTTACCTGTTCTACCGGATCTGTTCTCCTTGCTGTATACAAGATCTGGAATTAGATCATGTTTGTTGTATGCATCTGCACTCTGCAGGCAGGCGCAGGCAGGACCTCAGTACAAATTGGGTAGAGATTTGTTGATAGATGGCGACGTTGCTTGAACACTCACCAATTACTCGTATATCTATGTATCTAAATCTATCTACACTCTTTTCACACACACAATCTCATCAAAAATATCTTACTATGTCTATCTGTGACATTAGATTGTTTAGATCTATACATGATCTTCGCACACGCAGCCTCATCGGGTAACTGATTCCGGAGAACTGGAAGCCGGAAGAAATTTATATCATTCAGTTCAGTCTTGGTGAACTCTTTCTCAGTGGTTCCTTGATCCTTCATCTCCCGTTACCATACATCATTACGTATACTTTACTCATTTCTTCCATCCGAGTTACACATGTATTAATCCTTATCATAATTGTTTCCTCTGTTGCATCTTTCTTCCACAGACCCGGTTGATTTAATTTTGACACTGTAGTTTCAAAGGTTTAATCTCTCTCTCTCTCTCTCTCTCTCTCTCTCTCTCTCTCTCTCTCTCTTAAAATTGTTACTGACGAAGAGATGTTCTATCTAGATATATTGTGTAAAACTCTATTATCAAGCAATTATCAGTCACCCTATCTATCATGACGACATTGCCAATAATTGACCACAGCACAGCAGAGGAGGAGGATGGATGGATGCGGAAGAGGACAAACGTTATCACCTAAAGCGTATATCAAACTGACAAAAAGAAAAAAAAAACAAGAAAACAACATAATGTATAATCCAATCCTCAATAATAGACTAAAGGGGCGGGAGCCAGAGAATTATCGTACGTAGCCCTGTTGATCGTACGTCTGGCAGGTTTAGTCTAGATGAGGAGGAGGGGTGTATGTGTGTTTCGTCGCATTGGGTGGAGGATTTAATAGTCATACTCTGTGTATAGTAAACTGCAGCATTCTTTATGTTTTAGTATTTAATATAGAATAATTTTTGTTGTGAGTCGTAGATAGAATAGAATGAATCAAGAATAGAAAGCAAATGTGGTGAAAATGTGTTTATAAATGCAGATGCTGCCATGAAGTGATACTGACGTCTGAGTTGATCATATTCCTCCTGATTGTTCGACGAAACAGGTCCTAGGCAGTGTCACCCCCATGGACTTATTTTGGAAGCATTTCGATCAATATAGGGGCCCTCGGTGGACTGTCTGGATTTAGCATTATAGTCACTGTTTACTTTGCGATCAGGGGTTGGATTTTCAGGGATTGTCAAGCCGAGAACATCAATGCAATATCGTTTAAATATAAAGTTTATATTATACGTTGCAGGAGAGGAATAATTACCTCCAACGGTTTAACTTATTCGTGACTTTTAAATATCATTGTTACAGCGCAAGAAGTTGGTTGTGTCTAATGTCAATAGTGTTGATTATGTGCATGTCCTGTGGTACTGTATAATATATTTTTAAGTGTTCGAGAGGTATCTGCGACGTGTATTTGATATTTTACCATTAGGTTACGTACACTAGGCTATTACTAAAGAGAAGAGCAGATGGAATAAGGACATCGTTGAAATAAAATACGAGGAATAGATGAAGACAAATAGCCCCAATTGTTTTACTAATAAACTGTTTACTTCTTATGTTTGTAGCTATTTCTTGAGAGGACTGAATATAGCCTACGAAATCTTGGTCAAGAGTGTATTCATTACTCGGCAGCCATTTCTATTTTGCAAGCTGCATCCTGTTGACATATACCTTTTACGTTATTGCAACCATCATGGTTAAGGCTGACGCATAAGCTTTACTTCTCAGGAAACATAGTATGGTTTGTGAAAGAGTCCTGAATGAGGGATAGTACTGCCTGCGAAGATGCCTTATATGGCGATCTGCCAAGCTGGCTTCGTGCAATCCGGTACGGGTTATATTTTCAGTTTTATCTGTGCATTTGTGCCGGAGAACCTCAAAAATAAAACTATAGGCATATATACATACATCTGGGAGTACACGAGTCTAAAAAATGCTACAAATGTAATGTTAATGTGTTGATGGGGTAAATGTAGTGGGTACAATACGTTGGGCCGGTCATAGGGGGGGGGGTCGGGTTGTGAGGGTGAGCTCAGTGCCGTGCCGACCGTGCTCCTGGACGGGTGAGCCCCTCACGCGTCGGGTTGTTTATGTGCTTGTGTGCCGCCTCTGCCACCCCCCCCTCCTCCTGGATAGAATAACACAAAATTGATTAATAGATACACTAGTAAGTTAGACGATCATGGAGTACCAGAACGACCAACAGGAGTACATGGAGCCTGAGGAGGAGTGGGAGAGGGAGGGACTTCTCGACCCCGCTTGGGAGAAACAACAGAAGAAGGTAGGTTGTGAATTATTGGGGCATATTTATCTAACGTGGCAGGCATTTTTACTAACACACCTTGTTTATGTATTGGTAGAGTATTAAAGTATATATATATATAACCTATATATATATTTCCTTTATGCCTTCTGTGTTTACATGTCAGGCTCCATCCTTATTTTGTGGAGTGCATCAGTAATATTCTTTCGTTAGGCTATATTTTACTCTCAAATTCTGTGTTTTCCTCTGATATTGGTATTCCCTGGATTTGAGCTACGGTATTAACTTGTTTCACTGCAATAGATTCCCAATCATAACAAGTATTCAATGTCTATACCTACTACATTATTTATTTTCGTGTATTAAACATAGGGTAAATTTGTCATCTGTTTCCACCCCTCTTTCTCCAGTATATATATTTTTTTACATATATTTTACTCATTTGTATAACATTGGACGGATTAGTAAGTTTACCTCGGAATACTGTAGTGATTCGTTGCATCATTGCCTCTATATTTTTTCTAAATCATGTACCTACTCATCTGTTTTATCAATAATAGAGACGGTTGTCGTTGTAGTGTGGGTGTGTTTCCTCAATCAACCGTTACCCATATCCTCTCTCCCACCTCAATGTCATTATCTCTTCCCTTCCCCCTTCTCTCCCTTCGCTCTCTGTGTCTGTCATTCTTCCTTCTTCTGGTATAGGCCTAATAATTGAATTACATTTGTGTTTGTTTTTCTGTCATATATTCTTTCCGTTCTTCATGTACCGATGTTTTGTTTCTAATGTCATTACTTGCAAAATGAAAATAAGTGTGAGAATTGTCCAAACTTATGTCAAATTTCGTATTCCTTAATTCATACCTTACCTTCGTTCGTGTATTGCTTGCTATTTAAATCATAATGTAGAGTATTGTAGTTTTAGCCTGAACTAGTTTATGTCAACTATTTTACACTTCCAAGCGAAATCCAACAACTTTAACATAATCAGTAATGTTCATAATACAATTTTGTGATTTGTTCGTTATAGCCGCCACGTTTTAAATTTATCTCGTTACCTCCCACTTTTTGCTGACCTTGGCGAACCCACGATACGTTATCTTTATGGATAGTGTGATAGATAATGAACTGATGAAGACAAGAATGAATGCAAGGCTATCATATGTAACTTATTGTCATAATAATTGTATCTGTCTGTGTATAGTTTATAAATTATATAGGCCTACCTGTATCCTTGACGGTAATACTAATCCAAGGTATTTTTGTTTGGTTGTGTCATTAATTGGGTAAGAACGATCATAACATTACAACTCTGACTGGTTATCTCTCTTCACTCCTGCATTAGGCTAGTCTTTACTTAGATTGACCCGAGAAGTTTTAAGTGCTTACTGGGTGTAGCTATCTTGATACAACGTCAATTCTGGTAATGATGCGTGCGTGTCTGTTTAGAGGAAAATGTCATGTTTCATCGTAGGATCTGTGTGTTTGAAAGGGGAAGTATTTAGTGGGGCCTGTGTGTGCGTGTGTGTATTGGGAGAGAAGTATCATGTAAAGGCTGTGGTGTGTGTGTGTGTGTGTGAGGGGGATGAGTGTTACCGTAGGGCTGGGTTTAGTGATGATGGGAGGAGGTGATCCTACTGCTTTAGATATACCGTTACGGTCGGGTTAGTCGGTACGGAGACGCTGAGAGGGAGGTGATGGTGGTGGTGGGAGGAGGAAGCCGGTGTAAGGGAAGGGGGAGGGGCACTAAGGTTGAAGAGAGGGAGCAGTGAAATTGGGGAAAAGGTTATAATTTATGCTCTTAAAAGTGTGTGTGTGTGTGTCTGTGAACCAAACTTGGGGTAGGTTGGATAAGATACAGAGAGAGAGAGAGAGATGAAAATAATGTAGAGAGTTTACTGTGGGTGGGAGGATGTGTTTTGTTTTAATGCGGAAACTCGTGGAAATACACAACAGGTTAAAGAGGACAGGACAGTTGAGTGCTCGAAATAAACTATTACTTAAAGAGGATGGGATTGTTACTACGGTAGAATGAGGGGTTGCCATAGCCTACACGCACAAACACACTCCAGGAGAGACAGAGACAGACAGACAGACAGACACGGTAGCCAAGTAATTGCATTCATACCTGCAGTATTTGATGACACTTTTTGACTATCACTTTTATCTTGTCAGTGCTCTTTTGCCCGGGAGAAAATTAGCCCAATTTGGCGCTATTTTTTTGTGTAGCCAGACTGGAGTGATGTAGAGCGAGATGAGTGGGTGATGTTTTGGAGCACTTAACGGTTTATGTATATAGTATGGAATGGATGTTTAGAGGCGTGAATTGGATGTGTAAGATAAGTTTGTATGTTGGGCTCCGTAACCCAAGAGGCGGCCATGATACAATCTTGATAACCACAAGTAGAGAACATTCCACATCTGCCCATTCTGATCTAATCTACTCTAAGACATTTCTAGGCTGGCTTACGTTTGCTTTAAGCTGTGGGGATTTATTTTGAGCGTAATGACCGGGATGCCGTGTGTGTGAGTGTTTTAGGTTGTAGAGTTCAACCGGATATATTAAACCCAGGGCGAGTCTATAGTGCATTTTTAATGTTGATAATGCACAGAATCCATTTCATTACACGATTCCCTACATTCCAATGTATTAAAGTTTCAGAGAGCACTATCAGAACCATTTTATTCTTGAATCTGCTTTCCACTGCCTTCACTTCCCTTCCTCATTTTTCACACCACTTAGCCTTTTACAGCATCACCTTCCATCTCTCCCTCCACCACCAATCGCTCGCTCCTCATTCCAAATTCCCCCTTTCTTGCTCTTGTCATTCCTCGACCGGCCTGCTCTGCCCTATATAGTATAATATTGTTGAGAGGAGAGACCAGACCAACCCATCCACTGTTGTTGATCCCAAAACCGAGATGGGACACACACACAGATCATTAGTTTGCGTAGTTTTCTTTGATTAAGGTTCGTTCAGTTTAGGGTTATTGTCGTAAGGAAGGGGGGGGGGTACGTTGGTATTTGTTTTGACAAGTAGTACGTACGGAGTTCTATAGCCTGGGTTTTCTTATGTCCATTCAACTCTGTCTTCGCGTAGCCTATGTGCTCAATATTAGCATACCAAGCTATACCTGTGACTGCACGTAACCTTCAGAGTGTAATCATAACCTCCCACCACCACCTGTGTACACCTCGTAAACAGAGATGAGTCACAGGAAGAGCATCAAGTGTTGTATACGGCATAAACTGATGATGCATGATGTAGGAGTGAGGATGATGATGATGATGATGGTGTTAGCTCCCGGTCAAGATCCTAAATTTGTATCCACACTTTGTTAAAGAGTCTAATCGTCTGAGGTATCACTAAGCCATATCCAAGGGTCGCTTTTGACTCTACTATTGGTACAGAGAATAAACTTGGAATTAGCTTATATCGTTTGGATCGTGAGTGTAGTAGTGTATGGTAGGGATAGGTGAGGTTAGATTTGGTTAGAAGGCGTATAAATGAAGTTAGAGGTAGGTATGTTGGTGGGTTGGTTGGTAAGCCTATGAATGAGGTTAATGTGATGTTAAGTGGTCAGGCGTTGTATGGGGTTGGTAGGTAGATAGGTAGGCCTATGAATGAGGATAATATAATATGAAGGGAGTTTTTTGGGTTAGGTGAAGTTGGCAGGGCTATTTAGGTTAGTATAATTATAAGTGGTCTGTTGTGTGTGTGTGTGTGTGGTAGGCCTATGAATGCGGTATGAAGCAGATGTGTGCGTTTGGTGAGATTGGTAGGCCTACGAATGAGGCTAATGGTGACGTGTGGTTAGGATGTGATGGGTGGGATGGTGATGGACCGTAGATAGTGGGGGGGGGAGGGGGAGGTGATCACACACACGTTGCATACACATATAATAATACACATAAATAATGTAAATATTGAGGCACACTACTTTAGGTGCATATTAACATTCATACACATATACACTGAATTAATCACGTAGCTATCCTCTGACACACAAACACACACACACACACACAGCCTTCCCTTCTGACCTCCTTTCCCGGATTCTGTCGTCCTCCTCCCTTTACTTATTTATTTACTTATTTATTTCTTTTCATCCACCTTACTTTACCTTCCCACACTCAACAACACGAGTATACTTGACTTTCATTTGCTTCTTGGACATCCTTTGCTCTTTTATTAATTTCTTTCCTTCAATTCTTTATTCGGTTAATGCCGTTTTTTCCTTACGTATAATCCTTTTCTCGCTCATGCGTTATTTTTTCATCTTAATCTCTCTTCATTCGTCTCATTCATCCCTCATATTTTTCCTTGAGTCACATATATCTCCTCTCTCTCTCTCTCTCTCTCTCTCTCTCTCTCTCTCTCTCTCTCTCTCTCTCTCTCTCTCTCTCTCTCTCTCTCTCTCTCTCTCTCTCTCTCTCTCTCTCTCTCTCTCTCTCTCTCTCTCTCTCTCTCTCTCTCTCTCTCTCTGCGTTGTTCCCTAGGCCACTTCCTCTTATTTTGCTTTACCACTCTCCCTCTCTCCCCTACCTACCTGCTTTCTTTTATCCACTTACCAACCAACCTACAGCTTACTACCCGCATATCTACCAATTAACTACGGTACCGTACCTTTTTACCTACCTACCTACCTATCTGTCTGTTTACCTATACTTATTCACCCACCTACCTGTCCGTTTACCTGTACATATTCACCTACCTGTCTGTTTACCTATCTATTTACCCGCTGACCTATCTGTTTACCTACCTACCTATTTATCTGTTAAACTACCAACTTGCCCACCTACCCACTACCTATCTATCTGTTAAACTACCAACTTACCCACCCACCTACCTACCTATCTACTTGCCTACCTACATACTCAACCCTTTCCCCCTCTATATTAATAAGAGTAATGTTCCGTATCTGAGCACAGGTGTCTTCAACAAACACTTGTGCTCGCTGCCTCCCTTTCACTCCTCTCGTGCTCACACTCACTCGCATTTTTTCCATCACTGGTATCTGTCTATGTTCCATCCATGTTTTGGTATTTGCTCATATATATGTCACTGTTTCGTTTGTTTTTACATTGTTGCATTTTCACTCTGTTTTCTGTATGTACGGTACTGTATGTCTTTTCATCACTGGTAGCTATGTACAGTCGGCCTCAGGAATTCGTATACATCACTGAAACATCAAGGGCTTGTACATACCAACTACAAAATTTTGTATATTAATTTGTTGACACCAAACTAATTTAGTAATGTTATTTGGCTCATACTTGAATCAGTGAGCAGAAGAATGCCCACAGTATGTGTAGATTATAGAACCATTTTAACCCAGGAAACAGGACCAAATGAACAATAATAATAGTGTTCCGTTGCTTGGAATCGTTAGGAGGATTCACTTCCTCCAGAATTACCAACACAAAACTTCCCCCTTAACTAATACTCTGTACGAATTCCTGAAGTCGACTGTATGTTATGCTTCACTATGTGTGTGCCATGTCTTTAGATAGACTTTAGACGTGTTCGGGAGGCAGTCGGTAATACTAAAAGACGGTTCACTTCACTAATGCCGTCGATTCCAACTGGCGTTTTTTCACCTCTCCCTTTTCGGACTTCTCAGAATGGTGAAAATTGTGGTGGACGATATTTTATTGCCCTGCCACATTAGAGACCCCGCCCCTCCCTCCTTCCCTGTCCACCAACCTCTCCTACATACCGAAAGAGAACGAGACATTGTTTTGTGCAACGACGCAGATTAAAGTTTTTATAAGCTTTTTTCTTTTTTAAGGAGTTGTATTTCGTCTTAACCTACAGGTATTGGTATTGGGGAGTATTTTCTATTAATATCATGGTCCCAGTATTCAATAAAGGCTCTGGGTAATAAGAGTCATCCATGGTCTCTAGGCGATGACCATGAAGAGGCACAATGACTCCAGTGTATTAAATCTATTAGCCTTGTGGGACCATCGTAAGGTATAGATTTCCTGGATACAATGACCAGTGTATTAATTCTCAGTCAGTGTGTCCATCGTATAAGTTTCCTGGATAAAATGACTCCAGTGTAATAATTTTCAGTAATGGGGTTATCGTAAGGTATAATTTGTTTCCTGGGTACAATGACCAGTGTATTAATTCTCAGTCAGTGTATGGGACCATCGTTGTATTGGTTTCCCTGCCCATGAATATTCAGTCTTGCATATGATGGTCGGCCCTTGGATCTGCTGCGTTACTTTGTTTACATATTTGGACTCTCGCTTGACCTCCTTCCCGCTCACTCGAAGGCGGGAAAAATATGTGGCGGGACGTGACCAGATTGCGTTTGTTTATTAATTCTTTGAGTACCAGTGCTTACCCCTCAGCTGAATATAACCTCCTGTAGTTAATCTAATATTATAGATGGATTATTATTATTATTATTGTTATTAGACAGTGGCATAATGCAATCGTTTGGTGTAAGTTGAAATGTAAGAGGAGAAAGGAAGCGTTCTATTCCAAAGGTTTATGCCATACCATATAGAGATGGTATCGTATCCTTGTGGCTGTGTTTACTAGGGAGGGAGTTTCCTTGAGTACACTGGGGAGGGGAAAACAGTCAGTCGTGTATTTGTACTGCCTGCTTGTTTACTTGCTTGTTTGCTTGTGGGTACACCGTAGTTGTCATTCTAGTTTGGAGGTACTGTACAGTCACGAGCACTAATATGTATACAGCTTTGGTTGAAGATTTGACCAGACCAATTCACCAACGAAGCAATTTCAATGGAGATCTTATTGTGCATTTATTTATTGTTTTTATGTATTCGAAGCACACCTGGATACTTATTAGTGCTCGTGATTGTACAGTACAATCGTCATGGTCACAAATATTGTCATTCCATCCGTGTGATTAGTCGCCTTTGTGTGTGGGATGGTATGCTCCTTGATGCGTACGGTATAGTTATTCATGAATGCCTCTTTCATGAGTATGATTATATAATTTCACTTCATAATCCTAAGCGGAGGTCAATAAAGAATTATACAATGACTGTATTATAGTAGTTTAGTGGTTTGTAAAATTGTTCTCCTTTTGGTTGGGCCTCTGGTTACATGTTAGAAATGTTTATATGAATTGATTGTAGTTTTTGGTTACACAGTAGAAATATTGATATGTGTTTACTTTAAATAATGATCACATGGTATAAATAATGATATGAACTGCTTGTAGGTTGTTGTTGGTGCATGGGCGGGGAAAGTTGAGTTGAAGGACTGTTGAGAGGAGTGGACTGGGTTAAGGACATCAGTATACTGTATAAATATGCAAACAATCCTCGGGTTGCAATCTCACGGTTACCGATTTTAGCAGTTGACTTTTACTTCTTTCCTACACACAGTCACATATCGTAAATTCCCCATGTTTGTGATTGTCTTTTATTGCGTGGGACGAACCTTTCTTATTAGACGGTTGTAAGCTGTTACGGATTTAGAAATTTGTGTTTTGATGATCTGTTTTTGGGGTTAGTTTTCATGTGCGTGTGCAGGGTGAGTGTCTGTTTCCATCATGTGTGTTTACATATGTGTACATTAATGTGAACTATACATGTAGCTCTATGATTTTATGGCATGCGTATATTAATGACCGTGCGTGATTGCTTGCTCGTTTTATGTAAATGGGAATGTGTGCCTGATTGTATGTATGCTCAGTTGATATGGCATGGTTGCTTGTGAATGTGTGTGAGCATGCATGCCTATACCTCTCTGTACCGGTATGTGTGTGTTTTTGCCATTCGCGTGTCACCTTGCTCGTGTATTGGGTATCCTATATGATGAAAAACTGTGTGAAGGGGAACGGGTTGGAGAATTCGGTCCCCTTGTGACATTTGGTCTTTGCGCTCCCGGCTTGACTCCAGGTACCAACATTAAGTACCCCATTGTATTTAAGTAAACACCGGTATTAGGGAGTGAAGAGGAAGAGAAGGATTAACAAGTGAGGTAGCTTTTATGACCTGATTCTTTTGAGGGGTAATGAAGAGGTGACAAGACGAGGTGTGTGAGGTATAAGCTCAATGACTCCAGGCACCAACATTCATTAATTACCTTATTGTATCCATGTAAACACTGGCATTAGGGGGTGTAAGGAAGGTTTTGAACTGAGGTAGTATATTTTATGTTTTCGGTTTGTTGTCACTCCCACGTGTTAGTCGTAGGTACCCGTATCCTTGATCTTTTCTTCTGTGTGAGGAAAGTGGGATTGGAGTTCACGTGTCTCCATTTTGTCTTAAGGAGGGCAAGGATAGATGTCTTATGTGAGTGTGTGTGTGTGTGTGTGTAACCTTGTGAGGCATTGCACTGTCATCAATGGACGGTAAAGGTAGGCGGGCGACTGGCTGGAAGGCTACCGTACTGACTCCTTCACATAATGCCATAAAACAGACGAGAGCCTTTGTAAATTATATACTGTATAGTGGTCTGTTTTGTAATGTAATTTGGATGAATCAGTTGGTCTCCAGATCGCGTACTACACCTTCAACCCTTAAGTGTTTTGTGGTATATATTTGATTGAAATTATTTTTTGCCTTCACTTCGTCAACAGTGAATATTGACAGACGTAAATACAGATAAACAAATAAACAACCATTCTTCGTCGTCTTTCCTCAACCCATGCACTTCCCGGCCTGTTACAAAATACAGTCTTCATGGCACTCCACACACACACACACACACACACACACACACACACACACACACACACACACACACACACACACACACACACACACACACACCACCCATAACAAAACACACAACGTTCTACCAAGGTCACTGGGGTTACAAGTCTTCACCGTTACCTCCCTCCTTCACCCAACACCTCTTTTTCTTGGAATAAGTTGTGTCCAGTGCAGCATTTTCATTTACTTTTATTTTTACACTTTCTCCCAACGGATGTTATATATATATTTTGTTTACTATTGTTTTGCTCTTAACATTGTAATGATGCTGAGTGAAACGTATTGATTATAATTATGATAAAACATAGCCGTGAAAAATTAATATTTATTATTTTAATTGGTAATGATAATAAGAGTGGTGATCGTGATAATGATGATAAGAATTGTGATATTGATAATGAAAATAATATACTTGTTAATTATGCTGCTTCTATCGTTCCTTTTCCTTCTTTCCTCCCTCCCTCCTTACTCATTAACTGTCTCATTCCCTCACCCCCTGGAGGCTACAGTTCAAAGACTTCCTTCACCCTGACAACACGAGCCACTACAACACACACACACTCTCTCTCTCTCTCTCTCTCTCTCTCTCTCTCTCTCTCTCTCTCTCTCTCTCTGAAGCCTTATCGCTCTTTACTGATACCCCACACCACCAATTGCTTCAGTACCCTTCCCTTTAATTATCTTTTAATATCACGTCACGCTCACTAAGGGGAGAGAAGGGGGATGGACATATAGCAAGGGGGAGTCTTAGATGGAGAGACGGAGAGAATGGGGGGTGGGGGGTGGAGAGACGTATAGAGATAGAGGGGGGAAGATGGAGAGACAGAGAAGGGGGGTGGAGAGACATATAGAGATAGAGGGGGGAAGATGGAGAGACAAATAGACGGAATTGGAGATGGACAGATAGAAAAACCGAGTGAATGAGAGAAGTATAATAGTTGGTTGTAAATGAAAGGAATCTACCGTACATGTATAGATTGACTGTAAGATTGAAAGTGAAATATAGATGAAGAACTAAAGAGATCGTTCTGAACTGTAAAAAAGATATAATATATAGATAGTCCTTTGAGTCTGAATAGAAAATAAGAATATTGAATGAAGAGGAACTGAGCGATAATAGGCAAGGAGAGTCTGACCAATATGGAATGGAGGAGGAAGGGAAGGGTAGAAGGGTAACTAAAAAGTGAAAGCGTGAATGGGGGGAAGGAGGTCAGGCAAGAGAGGTGAAGAGGGAGGCACAGAGGGAATGAGAAGGAAGGGGAGAATGACAAAGAGGGAAGATGTGAGAAAGGATGTGAGGAGGGAGATGGGATGGGGAGAAGATGTGAGAAGGAAGGGGAGAATGACAGAGGGAAGATGTGAGGAGGGAGATGGGATGGGGAGAAGATGTGAGAAGGAAGGGGAGAATGACAAAGAGGGAAGATGTGAGAAAGGATGTGAGGAGAGAGATGGGATGGGGAGAAGAAGGTGCAGAAAAAACAGATAAGTAGGGAGCGAGGAAAGAGGAGAAAAAATAAAAAATAAAGTTAATTTCAGGAGTATTCTTTGCAGGTGTGTATATGTGTAGCTCAAGGTCCCCATCACACCCCGTACTTACCATCCAGACCCTGTTATAAGATGGGCTAAATAGATTGGTGAGGGAATTAGACTCATCTCCTTTCACTCATCCACTTCATTTCACTTTCATTCCCATTCCCTTCACTTTCCTCTCCCTTCTCTTCCCTCACACACAGCCACACACACACACACACACACACACACACACACACACACACACACAGACACACACACACACACACACACACACACACACACAGACACACACACACACACACACACACATATATAAATAAGTGGGGTGCTGTATAGGTCAATTAGCGTGCCTGACAGGGAGGGGGCAGAATAGATAACCTTGTGACGGTACAGGAGAGGATGCAGTTAGATAAAGTAATTCTCTCTCTCTCTCTCTCTCTCTCTCTCTCTCTCTCTCTCATCAACCAATGTCTCAAAGTAGTCATACCCCCCCCCCTCTCTCTCTCTTTCTCAACCAATGTCTCAAAGTAGTCATCTCTCTCTCTCTCTCTCTCTCTCTCTCTCTCTCTCTCTCTCTCTCTCTCTCTCTCTCTCTCTCTCTCTCTCTCGTGTACCGTTAAATACTGTACTTGGTTTGTAAAGGTTGAACGAATTGGATGGTATCGATTTCACCAAACTATGCAAAAAAAAAAAAAAAAAAATAGATTCCCTGGGTATAAGTGCTGTTTTGTGGCTTGGAGTAAAGGAATATATAAGTACCCTCGAATTCACTAGACCAATGATGATGCTTCTTCTACCCCCCCTTCCCCCCTGCCCCCCTGCCCCATCAACCCCCCACTTTAGGTCCAAACTTACTCTTAGGGTCCACAAGGTCTTCGTGGCCTAAGTCAATGTGGGTCCCGACCTTATTATTTTCATTCTTCTCTCACACTCACTCCATCATTTTTTGTTTACTCTTACGTTCGTTTATTGTCTCCTCCGTTCTCTTTCACACCCATTCCATTTTTTGCACTCATCCATTTCCTTCCCACCTCCTCCATTCACGTATTGTCTCTCTTGTGGCTATCCAGATTTTCCTCTCTCTCTCTCCCTCTCTCTCTCTCTCTCTTCCCTCTTTGCCCCACATCCCCTTCCTATCACATTTTCCACCCCACTTTCCCACGTGGACATTGCCAATATATATTTTTTCTAACCTTCTCCCATTGCCCTCTTTCTCTCTGTGTCTGCTTGCACCTCTTCCACCACTCTCATGTATACCTCCTCCCCCCCCCCCCCCACATGCAACTCCCCAGCCCCTTCCCCTCCCACTAGCTCTCCTCATGCATCTCTCTCTCTCTCTCTCTCTCTCTCTCTCTCTCTCTCTCTCTCTCTCTCTCTCTCTCTCTCTCTCTCTCTACATACACCACCACCCACCTCCCTTCTGGTCAACAGCCAAGAGACTCGCTAGAGTAGGTTAGACATCTATATTGGTCCAGCCTAGCTTTTCGTGTGGCCTGCCGGTGTCGCTGCCTGTCTGTCTCTCTCTCACACACACACACACATACCGTTGACGCAAACACATACACATATATATATCTTTCACGCAGACGCATACATACATACATACATACCGTTCACACATGCACATAACATTTGAACACACACACACACACACACACACACACACACACACACACACACACACAAACACACACACACAAACACACACACACACACACACACACACACACACACAGGAGGAGGAACTTGCAGATTTAACATGGAGGGTTCGAATCTGAAGGAGGAGTGAGGGATGAAGTAATAATGAAGGAATATTGGGGGTTTTGGTGGTGGTGGTGTTGGGTATTGTTGTTTTTGTTGATGGAGGTGTAGTGGTTATGAAGGTTGTGTTGGTGGTGGTGGTATTGGTGTTGGAGGTGTGGTAGTTGTGTTGGTTGTAGTGGTGTTGTTGGTGGACTTATGGTGATATTGGAGGTGTGGTGGTGTTGGTGTTATTGTGGTGTTAGTGTTGATGGTGGAGGTGTGGTAGTGGTGGTGTTGGAGGTGTTGTTGCAGTGGTGGTGATGTTGGTAGTAATGCTGGATGATGACGACACAGAGGCTGGTCTTGTTAAATACTCTAATCATAGTTGTTGATCCTCACCCTCTTCTCTCCTCCACCTCCTCCCTACCCTCCACCTCCCCATTCTCTTCTCTCCACCTCCTTCTCCCTACCCTCCACCTCCTTTCCCCCCTACTCCACCACCTCCCTCTCCACCTTCTTCTCCCTCCTGCCTGTCCACCTCCTTCTTTACCTTCTCCATCCCTCTCCACCTCCTCCCTCCTCCATACCATCTCCCTCTCTACCTCCTCCATCCCATCTCCCTCTCTACCTTCTCCATCCCATCTCCCTCTCTACCTCCTCCATCCCGTCTCCCTCTCTACCTTCTCCATCCCATCTTATTCTCTACCACCTCCTCCTCCTCCTCCCTCCTACTCCTGGTAAACACTTCATCTATCGTCGTGTGAACAGTCTGGTACCAAAGTTGTGTCATTCCTTGGCTTCCACTCCTAACACAAAATGCCACACAAACACATGTATGGCTTTTTTTTTGTTATTAGTTTTTCATCTTCTTTTATTTTTACATTATTTTTCTTACAATTACCTCTCGTGTATATATCAATAGCTGGTTGGTGAAAAGTATTGGAAGTATGAATGACGTAGGTATATACAAATTTAATGTTTTTGTTACTGCTTCTACATGATAAAATCGAGTGGTGTAATTTATTTATGATTTCAAGTAACCTCATACATTCTTGACGTCATGATCAGTGTTTTCTTAGTTACACTAGAGCATAGAGACACTTGTGATGTTAGTGTATTGGAGGCTACAGAGTCCTCCAAACTATAACATAAAACAGAGCATATACTGTACTAATTAGTTTCATTTGGTGGTAAATTGGAAGGTCTGTGATTCCTCCATGCATACTGCCACGAAACTGATCCCCTATTAGTGCCATTGAGGATGTCTGTTTTCTGGTATAGTTAGGAGGAATCAGTAGCCTTCCAATTCACACACAAAAGAATCTCCGCTTGATTTGGAGAACTCGCTAGCCTCCACTATGCTGATGTCAGGGGTTGGGGGAAGTTGGAGAGGCGATGTAAGGAGGGAGTGGATTGATAGAGGGATTGGAGGGGTGATGTAACGAGTGAATGGACTGATGGAGGGATTGGGGAGGTGATGTAACGAGTGAATGGACTGATAGAGGGAGGGACTGGGGAGGTAGAAGTAATATTAAAGACGACGGCACTAAGGTCAGGTGAGGGCAGGTCAGGTTTCCGTGACGTCATGATACTGTGATGGCCGTGGTAGTGAAAAATGATGGAGGCTGCCTATACTATACTTACACTATGCAATATCCGGTCTCCCTTCTTTCTCTCTCTCTCTCTCTCTCTCTCTCTCTCTCTCTCTCTATCTATCTATCTATCTGTGTGTGTGTCACTGGAAGGGAGAGTACAGTATAGTGTTAATATGCAGGAACCTATTCGTCTAAACATATTCCAGGCATCAGGTCACCATTAGTTTGGTTAATGTGGCCCTATTTCCTCACATACTATGGAGTAACCAGGACGCTAAAATTAAAAAGTATAATATCTATCCGCTTATTAAAGATTACGTATGGTAGCGTTGGCATGAGATTGAGGTGAAGGTTGTTGTTGTGTTGCAAGGAGTCATTACAAATTGTCCACGATAGATGACCTACTTAATTAATGGTTAATAATTACTGTGGTATGACTGACGTATAGATCAAAGTAGTGGTAGGTAGCTATTATAGTTATAATTACAGGCTCTGTACTGTGGTATCGATCCGTCGTTATTAATACAGGTTTTGCATTGTGCTATCATGTCACTATAATTACATGTTTTGTATTATGGTATTATGTCAATATAATTACATGTTTTGTATTGTGGTGCCAAGTTGTTATGATTACAGGCATTTCAGGATCTTTATTGTGGTAAGGGGTAGTTATAATTACAGGTTATGTATTATGGTAGGCTTAGTGTTATGGTAGGGAGTCATTATAGGCTAATTATAAATTTTGGACTTTGGTAGGGAGTGGCTATAATTACAAGTTAAGGGGAGGGTATACTAGTTTGGACATTTTTGGAGATAATGATTCCTCCAAACAATTCCCAGCAACAGAACACCATTAGTTTTATTCATCTGGTCCTGTTTCCTGGCATACTTTGGAAGAATCAAGGCACTTCAATCTATCAAAAGTATACTCTCCCCTTTTAAAGATGGTAATAACGAATCATTAAAGTAGAACACGTTGTCTGTCATTCAGCAGGTGTGTTTATTGGAGTCGGGCCGGAGGTGGGTAGAGATAGAGCCGCCGGAAATGTTTATAGTTGTTGTAGTTGGTGGTGGTGGTGGTTGTTGTGCTGTTAATGGTGTGGTGGTTAGTGTGGTTGGCATTTAGTGGTAGTTGGTGTGTGGTATTGTTGATTAGTTTTGGCTTGTAATGGTAAGGGTATATATATAAGTTGATTACAGTGATTGGTTGTTGTGGTGGTGGGAGTGTTAATTGATTTGGTATTGGTTGTAGGGGTACGCTAGTTATGGTAGTAGTGGTAGTTATGGAGGTTAATGTTGGTTACTGTGGATAGTATTCGTGGTGGTAGTGTTCTGGTAATAGTGATAGATTTTGTGGTAGTGATTATTTTATTTTGGCTACTGTTAGTGATATTCCTGGTGGTACCGTATGTGGTAATGTTTGTGTGTGTGTTTGAGAGAGAGAGAGAGAGAGAGAGAGAGAGAGAGAGAGAGAGAGAGAGAGAGAGAGAGAGAGAGAGATTTGCTGTGGTGGTAGTAATGATAAAACTATTATTATCTGTTGTGGTTGAGCTAAGTGTACAGAAGTTGTGACAATGATGGTAGACCTGATTGTGTGATGGTGACAATGGCTATGTTGGTAAGAAGGTTATGATAGTTGTGGTACTGGTAGTGATAGTGGTTGTGGTAGTGGTAGTGGTTGTGGTTGTGGTGGGGATATGAGTGTGTGAGCCAGGTGGACCAAGCAGTAGGTATCAGTAGGTGAGGTAATTTTAGCTTCCTGCTGCTGCTGCCCTTCCTCCCTCCCTCTCTCCATCTCTCTTGCTCCTTGGCTCACCCTAACCATTCACTCCTCTTCCTTACACTGTACTACTCTCCCTTACATCTCCCTTTTCCCCCTTCCCTTGCCCTACCCATTTCTCCTCTGCCCTACCTTTCCTGGCGTTGGCCTTTCTTTCCCATCTCCTCCCTTACCTTATAGTATTACCCTAGCCTACCATTCCTCCCCTCTCGTCTTCTCTCACCAACCCACCTTACTCTCTACTACCTTGCATTCCTTTACTTTCCTTTACCATAAAGTGGTAGTGGTTTCAATATTAATCATGGCAGCCTATCGTAGTGGGATAGATATAGTAGTGTCAATAAAAGTTAGGGTACCGGTAATGGTTGTAAAATTGTGTGAGTGTTAGGGATAGTAGGCTAATTAATGGTATGACATGCAGGGGAAAGTGAAGCAACATTAGGGTGGGTATATTATCAGTAGGTGAGTCTGGTAAATTGGGCTATCGTGCCCGTATACTAAAGGCTCTGTTATTCTTTGTAATCCTCGTCCTGTACTCTGATCTTACCTGCACATCTCTCTTACCTCTCTTCCTCTTTCCAATACATAGCTCTCTCTCTCTCTCTCTCTCTCTCTCTCTCTCTCTCTCTCTCTCTCTCTCTCTCTCTCTCTCTCTCTCTCTCTCTCTCTCTCTCTCTCTCTCTCTCTCTCTCTCTCTCGTTCATCCAGCTTTTTATTTTATTTTCTTAATCCTTTTGTTACATTCCTACCCTACTTTCTCTCCCTCACTCCCTTTCCCTGTCTCTACCTGTGCATTTGTGTCTTCCGTCTCGTTTCACCTTCCACCAAAACTGCCTTAACCAGTCTCTCTCTCTCTCTCACACTTGGGTTGCCGCCCCTTATCAATTTCTTTCTCACCCTTTCCTACCCTTGGCCCCTTATATATTTTTCTCTTTGCTACATACCTTTCTATTTTCTTATCTTCTGTCATACTTTGGCTACCTTCCTTCTTCTCCCTTTACTTGCAACCCTTCCCTCACATTCCGTTTCTATCCTGTTCTTAATTCTCTTGTTTTCCTTTCTCGAAATTCCTTCCTTCCTCTTCTCGCTTTTCTTTTCCCCTTATTCCAAACTCCCGTCTCCTCTTCCCAGTTTCTCTCCCTTTATCTCCCATTCTTTCTGCTTCTCCTATTAGTGTGTGTGTGTGTGTTTGTGTGATGCCTGGTGTGTGAATCACTCTCTCCCCTGAGGCCAAATATAGGTCCCCTTCCTGGCCAGACTGGGACCCCGATGCTGACACTCACTCACTCTCCCTCCCTTATTCTCCCCTCTCACTCTCCCTCCTTATTCTCCCCTCTCACTTTCCCTCCCTTATTCTCCCCTCTCACTCACTCTCCCTCCCTTTTTCTCCCTCCCTTATTCTCCCCTCTCACTCACTCTTCCTCCCTTATTCTCCCCTCTCACTCACTCCCTTATTCTCCCCTCAACCTCTATCTCTTCCTTATTCTCCCCTCAACCTCACTCTCCCTTATTCTCCCTCACACTCCCTCCCTTATTCTCCCCTCACTCTCCCTCCCTCCCTTATTCTCCCCTCAACCTCTAACTTTCTCACTCACCCTCCCTATACCTTATTCTCCCCTCAACCTCTATCTTTCTCTCTTTCTAATTCCCTCCCTTCAATCTCTATATTTCCCTCTAACTCTCTCATTCTCTCACTCCTTACTTTCTTCTCACTTTTAGTCTCTTCTTCCTCTTTCCTTGTCCCCATTTTCCTCCCCATCTCATTCACTCACTTTTCCCTCTCATTTTATCTCATTCTCGCGTCTCTCATCTTTACTCTCCATCTTTCCTCTCACACACACACCGTCGCACACATCCCCTTTACTCTGCCTCCCTCACACCCTCTTTCCCTTCATTCCCTCTCTTTAAGCCCTCTATCTCCCCCTCTTTCACCTCTCCCAATTTATTTTCTCCCCTCGTCATCGTCCCTCACTTCCATCATCATCATAACTTCCCTCTTTTCCCAGTCTCTCTCACTCGCTTTCCCTCCACACACACACACACACACACACACACACACACACACACACACACACACACACACACACACACACACACACACACACAGAGAGAGAGAGACAATGTCCTCCCTTCCTCATTCACTCCCCATTTACCATCATCCCGGAACTACTAACTTGCTTCAACTATTTCCTCCATCATACATAACCTCCACCACCACAACAAAAACCACCTTTTCCATTAATAACCTCTACCACTACCATAATTTATATCATTTCCACCACTAACACTACCATTTCTACCACCATCACCAATCACCACCACAACCACCTCTTTCATTAATAACCTCTATACCACTACCATCATTTATATCACCATCACTATCACCATCACCATTGTCACCACCACCACCATCATCACTAATTCTGTCACTGATTGGTTTCTCTTGTGTTTCAGGTAACGTGGGAGTGACGACATGATACCACACCTTCACCACCACCAACACACCACCACCTACAGTAAACTACAGTACACACACGTCTCCTATATCGGGTCTGTGTATGAATGTTTGAAGAAGTATGTGTGTGTGTGTGGGTGTGTGTGGGTGTGTGTTTGTTTATATGCATGTCTAATACTATATATACATGTGTGTCTTATGTATGTATGTATGTATGTATCATAGTTGTTTGGGTGTGTGTGTGTTGATGTATGGTTGGATGTTGTATCGTCCATCATTCTACTTGTCTCATATTGTAAACGTGTATATGTGTGTATGAGTACGTATTTGTCTGGCTCAGTTTGTCTGTCTGTCACTCGTGTAGTGTATCCGTCTGTGTCTCTATACAACACAACAAGGGATTATCTAAATGCTACAAGATATAAACACCGAAGTCTACTCATATAATGTAGAGTACAATAATTTTTGGTGTAATAGCATATAGCAGTAATCCATTGCAAATATACAATAATAAAACCAATATAAATACCACGAGGGTTAGTGTAGATGTTGGGGGGTTATTTAAGCTGTCCTTGGGTTTGTTGGAATGTAGCCTATGTATGTAATTGTCTGGCCTTTAGAATGGGAAGTGTGATAAAAGAATTAACAGTCAATTTTATGCAGTTCTCTCCTGACACGTGGCGGTGAGTCGTATTCTAGCTCCCTGTGTGTGTGTGTGTGTGTGTGGATAAATTCTTCAGAATATACCTCGCTTTTCCTTATTGTTTCTGTTTATATATATATTATCTAGTAGATTTGTCTCCCACAGTCTCTCTGAATAAAAGAATAGATATGTCTCTGTTCCTTTAAATTTTCTATAGATGAAGTTCTATAGATGAAGTTCCTCTCTTCTTCCCATCCCCTCTTTATCATTTTCTCTCATTCTGTATCTCTTAATGTGTACGTTTCTCTGTCTCCATTCCCTCTCTCGCTTTCTCTAACCTTTTTGGAGCGGAGATTTCCAGTGATGGTTCAAATGATACAAAAACTTTGGCTGTCGTTCAAGGATTTCAAACCACCGATAATTAAACAGCTTGGGCCAAAACCATAACCTCGTGCACACCAACGACAGCTCTGGCAGGCATTCGAACCCAGACCGACCAGAGAGAATAATAATACAAGATTACTTAGTGGATCTGGACTTCTGTCATTCCTGCTTCAGCTTCTTATCAAAAAACAATGCACAAACACGAACATGAGCAAATCACACACACACAAACTTACAACTATTACATGAATTTACTATCTTACCTGAGCAACACACACACACACACACACACACACACACACACACACACACACACACACACACACACACACACACACACACACACACAGCAAACCGTACCCTAGAGGCGATTGTGTTCCAGATTTCCCTTATGACGAGGTGAAGGTCAGAGAGTTAACAGGTTTATTGTTGTCCCATGACCTTCCGCTGGCCAGGGTCAACAAGCGGGTGTGGTGGTGGTGGTGGAGGGGGGGGGGGTTGGTGTGTGAATAAGAGAGTGTGAGGGTGAGTTAGTTGGGTGGGTGTATAATGAAGTAATGGGGTGATAGGTGTGTGAATAAGTAAGGGTGAGTGAGTGGGTGTGTGTATAATGAAGTAATGAGGTGATAGGTGTGTGAATAAGTAAGGGTGAGTGAGTGTGTGTGTGTATAATGAAGTAATGGGGTGATAGGTGTGTGAATAAGTAAGGGTGAGTGAGTTGGGTGGGTGTATAATTAAGTAATGGGGGAAATTGTGTGTGAATAAGAGAATGGGTGGGTGTATTAGGAAGTAATGGGGTCACCATAGTTGTGTGAATAAAAGAGCGTGAAGGTGAATGAGGGGGTGGATGGGTAAGGGGGTGAATAAGAGTTAAATGAATATAGTAGGTGAATATAAGAGTGTGGGGTTGATGGCAGGATGGCTACAAGGGAATAGCTATAGGTTGAGTAAGTAAGTATGTAGGTGGGTTAAATAAAGAGGTAAATGGTGAATAAGATGGTATATATAGCTTTGAAGGGTGGGTACGGGACTATTGGGTAACAGGATGGAAGGGTAGTTGATGGGTATTGGTACAGAGAGGCAGGGTAGGAGGGTAAATGGGTACAGTATGTCAAAGTTGATAGATAGGTGGGCTATAAAGAGGCAAGGTAAAGTATTTGGTATGGGTACAAAATAATTGGGCAAATGAGTACAATATGTCAAAGGGGTTAGGTAGATAGGTGGGCACAGGGAGTTAAGAAATAGTATAAGGTATGGGTACAATATATGGGGGCAGGTGGGTACAGTGTGTCAGGGTGGATAGGTAGGTAGGTAGGTGGGTGGGTGGGTACGGAAACATCAACCCTCACCAATAAATAATAATGGGGACAGTAGGAACGTTGGGTTGCAATTGCAAATGGGTTCAGCCTTGCAACATTTGAGGGTCTCTTTCGTTTTTGTAGTTTTTGTACTTAAAGAACGTTGGAGTGACCTCATTGTTTAATGGAGGGGATAATATCTTGTGGGCGAATTTGAGGACTGTTTATGTAAACTTACAAGCATTATTACCCCCAATTTATTAATCCTTTCACTGGCAGTATCATGTATGGCATTATATTTCTACTAACTCCAGTCGATTTTATTATTTCTAAAAAGTTATTTTTCACGAGGTTTCGTATCAGAACACACACACACAAACTTAACGTGTTATTTTGGGTTGTGAATGGTGGAAGTTCTGGGTAGTTGTGGCTGGTGTCGGGGGCGTGAGACTTGCTGATTACAGCAATCGTCAGCATCCATTGGCAAGTCTAGCTTACTCATTCTCTTACTCAGCATGTTATCTATCTCCGTGTTATCCTCTCTCTCATACACCTCTTATTCAGCGTTTCATCTCCTTACACGACTTACAGTATACTCACCTTCTACACTCTCATCTCCACACACTTCACTCAACCCTGTGTGTGTGTTTGTGTGTGAAATTGAGAGAGTGAGAGAGATATTACTCCATATTTTACTCCTCACACCTGTGTACTCTCACCCACTCTCTCTTCATCCACTGCCCAACCTACATTCTCTCCCCCTCCCCCTTCTTCCTCTTTCAATGTACCCACACCCCCATTTCCTCCTTTACCCCCCCCCCTCCTCCCTCTCTCTGGCATGCTACATCACTTTGTCTCTCAAATTTCTAAACAACAAACATATGTCTCCTAACCATACATCCATCTATTGGTGTTCATCTCATTTAACCCATCAATCTTACCACGGTAACAGTTCCTTCTAACCTAATTCCTTCTATCCATTTCTATCTCTATCCCTCTATTTATTATACAGTATTCACCCATTTATCCACCTATCAATCCCTTTATTCATTATATTCACCCATTTATCCACGTATCCATCCCTCTAATCATTTATCCACCATGTCCATCCATCCATCCATTTAGCCACTCATTTATCCACTGATCATTGAACCTCCTTTTCTCACAAAGTCATGGTATCAACTAGACCAATAAAATAGTGTGTCTTTGTATT
This sequence comes from Petrolisthes manimaculis, assembly GCA_034508575.1. NCBI lineage: Eukaryota > Metazoa > Arthropoda > Malacostraca > Decapoda > Porcellanidae > Petrolisthes > Petrolisthes manimaculis. The sequence goes on from JAWZYT010004751.1 coordinate 152,386, forward strand.
GGTGTCTGTGGCCCACCTAATTCACACCTCCATTACCTCCCCACCCCCTTCTTTCCAACCCTACCCTCCCCTTCCTCCCTGTGTGTGTGTGTGTGTGTGTGTGTGTCACCTAGTTCCCACCTTGTTATTCTCCCCCCCTCATCTCTCTATATCTGTCTGTGTCTATCTTCCTATCTATTTTTTTTTTACTTTGCGACATTTCAACTTTACTGACAGTCTCTTCTTCACCCCTCAATTCCTCCTCAATATTTTTTCTCTAAAGACTCAGGTTCGATCCTTGTGAACTGTATGCAATCCTGATGGGAAGCAGTAGCGTATAGCGCCTTCCTGTTACCTCATGGAGTTGCATAGTTCATTATGATCTAACCGAGTAAACTTTATTTATGTAATTTCCCTATTTTCCACTGTATCTCTATCCTCCTTCTCTTGTTTATGCCTTCTCCACCTCATCTCTTACCTCCCTTTCATGCTTCTGCCTTCTCCATCTTTCGTACTCTGCTTGCCATGTTCTCCTTCATTTCTTACCGCCCTCTCGTCCTCACCCACGAACTCACCATATTGTCACTGCACCAGCTGTCGTCTGCTCACTAATAACACTCCAATTCCCACCCCTCCTCCTCCTCCTCCTTGCCCGCTACTTCTCCTTCGCCTGGCTTGTTTACAGGTATTTTGTTGAAGTCACTCAGTCTGTGTACAGTTGTTGGTTATAGAAGTAATATTTTCTTTCTCCTATAACTCAGTCGGCCAGTCAGTCAATCAGTCAGTAATTGCTTTCTCATCACTCATTCGACCAATCAGTCAGTCAGTCAAACATTAATATTTTCTTACAGTCAGTAAATACATTTGTTGATCATTCAGTACCGTACTACCCAGTCACTCGTAGAAGATGAATGTGTGTGTGTTGCCACCAGTAATTTACTACTACGGGGTCACAATTCAAATTACGGTACCTTAATCTTTTATTCAACCTTCTATCTCGCACCCTTCCATCATCATCCCCCAGCTTTCCCCTTCGCTCTCTCTTCCTGACCTTTCCATCCCATCCCATCCCGTCCCATCCCGTATTTACTAGACAGCATTTATTACCAAGTATGACATGGTGCAATTTTCTTTATACGGTACTGAATATTATAAAAGAACACAGGGGTTTATTCAAGGCACCAAAATGCATGTAATAGATTTCGTTCCCGCCCCGCCCCGTCCCCTGTAGCACACCTTGTTTGAATAGTATACAGTATGGAGAGAGGGAGGGAGAGGTATGTGGAAGGGCGTGAGGGTTGTGGAGGTCAGAGGTCATGATCAAGAGTTAGTCCACATAACTCTCACTTGGTCGCCTTTGTCGCACACAAACATACTGCACGGTACAATTCTCTCTCTCTCTCTCTCTCTCTCTCTCTCTCTCTCTCTCTCTCTCTCTCTCTCTCTCATATTTCTAGTTGTAATTAATATTTACTATATTATTTTAGGCCGTACATTTTCATCCAGATTATTTTATCTATCGGCATACAAGAAACATTCAACGGCGTGTTATGATGAATTTTCGAGTAGCCTAATAGACACTCGGAAGACTTGGGTCGGAAATTGGTATTGATTTTGTACTCCTCTTACAAAACAGATCAATACCCTCCATTGATAACAATACTCGTACTTCTTGACCATTTATTAGTGGACAGTACCTTGGGAAAGTTTATATATAGGTTACAGCAGTACCGGTAATAGTTTTATGATACGAAAGAATGATCACAAAACGAACAATCCAGAAATGATGACTAGGATAAGTTGTTTCCATCTATAACGTACACTGGTGGAATGTCATACGTCTGGCAGCTCTCAAAGACGTTAGTAAACCATAGGTGCCAATTTTTTTTTTTTTTTTATAACGTATATTCAGTAAAGAGTAAACTGTTGATGTTAATTAGAGAAGGGATGGTATTTAGTGATATTTTTCGTGCAAACAAGTATTCAGTGGAAATCGATATAATCTAAAAGTACTGATAAACATAGTAAATTCATATCAAGGGCCTTAAAAAATATAATTATACAAATGCTTAATGTGCAACGAAACCAGGTGATACCAATGTGGTGAAGGTGTATAAGTAATAAGTACCGTAATGTTGCCCAGGCGAGGTGAACACACAAACACACACACACGGGGAAAAAAAACTGGAAAATCAAGTTAGGCTACTCATTTGCCGGTCAGTAAGAAATTCGTTTTCGGTGGCCGGGCAATTTTTGTTGTACTGTAGTTATTTTGTAACGTAAAGGTAGTGAGTGAGTGTTATAGTTCCGTGTGTTGGCTCCTCCCTCACGAAGTATTCTCTCTCTCTCTCTCTCTCTCTCTCTCTCTCTCTCTCTCTCTCTCTCTCTCTCTCTCTCTCTCTCTCTCTCTCTCTCTCTCTCTCTCTCTCTCTCAGTACTGTAGAAGGTATATTGGTATCAGTTTCGAGAGAGGGTTAGGCTATGTGGTATATGATTTTTGCCCGTTTATTAAAGGTACCGTACACGCTGGGAAAATATATTCACACCCTGTATTGTAAGGCAAGAGAATAATGATTGGTTGAAATTACCACCATGGGATTATAGTTAAGAGGAATTATGCGCCAGTCAGTCTAACGTACTAACTTTTTAAAATGAACTGTGACAATACTACCGGTAACTACTGAAAAACGGAAATATATAATATGCATTCGGTTAGATCTGTTAATTAAGGTTATGCCATATTACATTCGAGTAACACCGGAGGAAAACAACGGCGAATGATACCGGTAGTGTTAATAATAATAATAATATACCGAACCAAATATTATAACCCTGTAACCTTCGCATTGTTGCCGACGTGGGGAGTTTAGAATTTCCATATGATAGACCTGTTTGTTTACGCTAAGGCAGACTTGGTGGTGGTGGTGGGTGTCGTCTGTTCTTATCATACTCACTGCTTCCTTGTTCTCTTATCATATTGTAGCTTTTGTTCATGTTTAGGGTATCAAAGGGGGGGGGGGGAAGAGATGTAGGTGACTGTTGTTACTGTAGGTTAGCTTCCTCTTGTCTGTCGCCCCCTCGTGTGTAACTGTGTGTGTGGCTGTTGTAGTATTCTGTCGGTATATTTGCATTATTGATTTCTCACGTTTCCACATTGGGTGTTTCTGTCTGTTTTGCCACGAGTCGTGTTTCCTGGGTGGTGTGGGTGTGTCTCTCTGGCATGTATTCTATTCTATTCTATATTGGGTCTTATGAACTTGGGCTGACAAAATTAATGCACATTCTCTCTCTCTCTCTCTCTCTGTTCCTTTATTAGTTTAAGAATATTTAGCTTTTCCTTTTCCCATTTCTCTTAGTTCTTCTACTTTTACCTACTTATCCCTATATTTGCCCCCTTTATTTTAGTTATTCCCACCCTTTATTCTGTTCTTCCTTTCTTCCCATCTCTTGTTTCCGATCTCTATCTTTTCGTTAACATCCTTCCTTCCCTCCCTCCGTCATTCACACATTTTTCCTTTCTATCTCTCCCTCGCCTTCCCTTCCCTTCCTTCCCCTTGTGCGTTTGTTTATGGTTTGCCTCATATGGTCATGTGCAGGAGCTTTAGAGGGGAGAGGGGTGGGGGTAGGTGAAGAGGAGGAGAGGGAGAGGGAGAAGAGTGGATGATAAGGTGAATAATGAGGAAGAGGGAGGGGTATAGGAGAATGAAGGAGGAGGGAAAGAAAGAGGAAGTGGAGGAGGGATAGAAACAGGAAATGGAGGAGAAAGAATAAGGAGGGAAAGAAAGAGGGAGGGGTTTAGGAGAATGAAGGAGGAGGGAAAAAAAGAGGAAGTGGAGGAGAAAGAATAAGGAGAGAAGTGAAGTAGCAGATTGGAAAATAAACAACTATAGTGAGATAAGAGAGGGGAAAAGACGAGGTAAAAGAAGAGTAGTAGAAGATAACAGGAAAGAGTGGGGGGATAGTGTGGGAACAGAGAGTGGATGATAAGATAACATATTGGATCTCAGCAGAGTTCAGTTTTTCACACAAGAATTTTTTTTTTTTTTTTCTTGTCGATATTTTGGATACTAATTTTATATCTGCAAATAAACAAAATAAATAAGGACGAAAGTAAGTAGGAATGAAGTAAAATGAGAAAGAAAGAAGTGAGGAATGAAGGAAGAAATATGAAAGCACAGGCCGTCTTGGCGTCAGAAGCCGTATATGTTATCAAGAGAGAGAGAGAGAGAGAGAGAGAGAGAGAGAGAGAGAGAGAGAGAGAGAGAGAGAGAAATGAGATAGCCTACTAAGCAATACATACATACCGTAACTGGAGAAAGTGAGAAGAAAAATGAGATATAAAAAATAGATAAATACCGTATGTGTATGTGTAAAGAGAGAGAGAGCTCGAGAGTAGAGTGAGAAGGGAGAGGTGAGGAGATATACAAAAATAGATAAATACCGTATGTGTGTGGAGAGAGAGAGAGAGAGAGAGAGAGAGAGAGTAGAGTGAGAAGGGAGAGGTGAGGAGATATGCTTGGAAGAGGTGACGACTGACGATGTAAAACTCAACCCACTTTCATTCTCACTCCTGCTTCTAATCTCATTCCTCGTCTCACTGGCACGTCTCCTCGCTCACTTCCTTTTCTGATCTGTTTTTTTTTTTTTTGTTTAGTTTTATTTGCGTCGCCTATTTTTTTTTTTTTTCTCTTTCTTCTTTTTGCCTTCCTTTATATTTAGTTCTCATTGATTATTGGCAATGCTTTACTGCTACTCTAATAAAAATAAAAAAAACTATATAATTTGATGTTATTGAAAACCTTCCAAATTTTCATAAATATAGAATTTAATATCCTGTATTTTAATATAATGTTCTTTCTTTGGACCAATGTTGGATATATAATAGTGTTGTTACAATGATGCTTATAATTTCCTAAGGAACAGCCATGTTAGGAAGCGACACCTTGAAAAAAAAAAAAAACTTGAAATAAAAAAATGATATTACGTTGTAGGTGAAATAGGGGTGGGGGGGAGGGGGTAGGACTGCTGATTCCTCCAAGCTATGTTACAGAACAGATATGATCCCCAACTCGAATACTGAGGCACGAGTGTGTTTGTTTCCGGATATAGCTTGGAGGAATCAGTAGCCCTCCAGTTGGACCAAATGACAAATCTGGAGCAACTGATTCCTACAAACTATTTCAAGCAACAGAATACCATTATTTGTGTTCATCTGGTCCAGATTTCTGACATTTTTTGGAGGAATCAAGGCACTTTAATGTACCAAGTGTATTACCGTAAATATCCCTTAAACACTGACTGGTCTCCGTGCTGTGTTTTAATATTTAAGGGACCCTGTGATGTACCGGTAGTCTAAAAGTTGGAGAGAAATTAGTCCTTCAAATATTGCCACGAAACACCACCTATATGGAAGGAGCTTGTTTCATGGCATAGTCAGGAGGAATCAGAAGCCTCCAACTCTCATACACGATCACAGGGTCCTTAACTGTGGGACGTTTTGCAATCTGATCTGTGTTGGTTGTGTAGTCATTCAGCTTTAGTCCCTTAACTCCTCTATTACAAAATATTTCGACTCGTGGTTGGTTGGCAGGTGACGATCATTCTATTCACTCCTTCCTCGTCAAAATCTCATTCATCCCTCAATCCGCCCACTTCCCTAACAACCACCCTTATCTCCCTTATCACTCGCTTCATCTCTCCTTAGTAGTATCTCTTACCTCCCTCTCACATCCCTCGCTTCCTCTTAATGACCTTACCCCATTTCCACTTACTGTACCTCACCATGCATTTACATCTTTCCTTTTTTTCCTCACGTGCATCCCTTCTCTCCCTCGTTCCTTCATTCCATTTCTCATTTTATACACCCTTATTTCCTTCCACCTGCTTCATTTCCCTCATCTCTCACTAGCAGTACCCCTCTCCTCTCCATCTAGCAGCATTCCCTCTCCTCCAAATCTGGCAGCATCCCTCTCCTCCCCATCTCACCTTGAGTTTGGTGACAATGAGTGGTGCCGGAACAACAACCGTCACCTTGAGTTTTTATACACGTTAGGGAAATGAAATAGACTTGGAGGAGAAGGGAGTGTCTTGGGAACGAGTCGTGCCAGTGTTGCATTCCTTCTATTTATATTTTTCGTGAAATACCTAACTTGGAACTTGAGAAACTAATGGTGCAAGTATTGTTTTTTTTTTTTCTAAGAACATTATTAGCTTAGTTATTACCTTTTTCAGCATTATATTTATGTATGATGTGTGTGCACGAAAGTCTTTGTAAGACATTTTAATTTCTCTACAGACATCCTAAATATACTCACTCTATATATACACACTAGCCGTAGAAGAAAATAATCTAATTGACATCAGTGATCTGTGATAATAAGTTGTGTAATGTTTGTGTACAGTAGAGTAGAGAGTGGTTTGGACTGTGACAGGTGGTGTGAGGGAAAACAAGCTTTGATAGTGAGTGGATGCGTTTTTTCCAGTATCATTTCTGGCGTCAATCCAAACACATCATTTAAGACAAGAGCTCTTCTTGTTGTAATAAAAGGTCGTAAATCGTATATTAAAAGGTTGAAGATTCCTTCGGCGAATTAAACGCTACTTACTAATTCAATCCTTCAATAGGCTACTTCATCATAATCTATGTTGTTTGTTTGTTGTATGGAGTAATCAAGTCACTAGCATTTAGTTTACCGATAGAACAGCATCACTAACCACAAAAGGTATGGTGGCATCAAGGTATGTAAGGAAGGGTAGAACGTGGCAGGTTGGTGATGTAATGGATAGGAGTAAGGTGACGTAAGGAGAGCGTTGTGAGGTGGGGTAGGGTGGGACGGGATGGAGGAAGATGGTTATGATAGTGGTGGGATGGGTGGTAGGAAGGTGATGGTGATAGTAGAGGCGTAGCAGTGAAGGAAGGTGATGGTGTGTGTGTGTGTGTGTTAGGAAATGGAAAATGTGGTGATATTACAGAAGAGGGTCATGGATGGGGGTATATAAGGATAGGACCATAGGGGTGTGGTAAAGGAGAGGGTGAGGGTGGTAGTGCATAGGGTTGGATGATGGGAGTAGCCTAGTAGTGGGGTGGAGATATAGAGATTGACTGGTGGTGGTGGTGTGTTGAAAGGGTGGTGAAATGGAGGCTGTATGGAAAGGATGGTGTGGTGAGGTATTGAGTGATAAGGTATACTATGCATGAATGAGGCTAGATGGGGCCGGGCAGGGGGGTATATATAGGCTATGCAAGAAGAGGGATAGGCTATCGTAAAGAGGACAGAAGGGGTCAGTAGGCTATGCAAGGAGGGGTAGAGAGGATGGTGATGGTGATAGAAGGAACATGAAGGTATAGAGAGGAACGTAATGGAAGGGAGGGAGGGAGGGATAGAAAGAGAAGGGAGGGATTGTGAAAGACGGGAGTAGGAGCCTAATTTGTCTGATAAAAATACCATTGTTCTCCCATTATGGTACGTGTGTGTGTGTATATATATATCGTACCAGCGTGTATGTGTACGTGCGTGCTGTGTGAAGGTACGAACATCTTAAGAAAGTGTAATTAGGGCAACAGGAGATAAAAACACATGTCCACACTTGTACCTTCTATGTGGAAAATTGCTGTAGTGTTAAATATTCCAAAGAAACAGGTTACCTCTTATTTGTTATATTGATTTGGTCTGTTTCTTAGTATAGTTTGGAGGTATAGGTAGCCTCCAATTTACCCTAACTAATATATTTCTTTAATTAAATAACCTGACCCTGTGTAAATTTGTATATACAGTAGCATTGACCAAAAAAACAAACTTATGAAGGTTGCCTAATACACTTTCGATGCATAAGAGGCTACTTATTTCTCCAAAGTATTCTAAGCAACTGGCCAGATCAACTAGGCTATAGGACATCCTGTACCAAGGAATAAATTGGAGTAATCAATTCCCTCCAAATCTGAGATAACTCCATATTAAGAAGGGCGTTGGTAGATGATTATGATGATATGAATTTAACTCATCAGGAAGACATAAACATAATCTTTAGTGCACGTGTAACTCCCTTTTGACATTTATAGCTTGAAATTCGTATTGATTAAAATGAGGGAGTCTTTGCATTCTCCCCC